>CM034350.1:112049440-112133726 GCA_019925275.1 Mytilus edulis | reverse complement strand
ATTCTACATGTTCTAGAGGCCAAACTATATGTGAAATGAAAACCTAATATAAATCGTAAAGAGCTGATCAAAACAAACCTAAACTTGGGTGATGTAAAATTTATGACAAGGAATAAGAGCTTTGCATTGTAACCTATGAAAGGACATGATATCAAAACCACCAATAAGTAGACAAATCAAGGAAGCAAACAAAAACTGTCAGAAACGAAAGAACCCCAAAAGAGTGAGACAGGGTTCGTTCACAAAGTAAGTGTCTGTTGCTGCTATGAATGCTTCGCCCGCATTGCGAATCCGCGTGACTTGTTTTCTTTTAATCGATTTATGACTTTTGAACATCGTTATACTACTGTTGCCTTGATTTATAAGTCAAAATACCACAATCGAGAATAAGACTTTTTTTATATCTGTTTTTGTTTTTAATACACTACAAGAATGTTGTTAAAGTTTGTGTATTATCACAATTTACAATTTCATTTTAGCTGACAGTTGAAGAAAAGATTAAGATTGACAGACGTCGTGAACAAAACAGACAAGCAGCGCATAGGTTTCGTGAAAAGAAGAAAAGTACTTCATCGCTTCTGTTCAAGGTTGGTAATGAGAGAAAGAAACTTGTATATATTGGTATATGAAAGGAATATTTTTTAGCTTTGTCTATCCACCATTTTTTTCTTAAAATGTCCGGTACCAAGTCAGGAATATGGCAGTTGTTATCACATAGTTTGTTTCTAAGCATGTTGGCATTTGTTTTTGTAGCACTTCAGTGTTCATGTTGGTCATGTGTTTTCCTCTCATAGTTGATGTGTTTCCCTTGTTTTAGTTTGTTATTCGGATTTTTTTACTCTATCGATTTATGACTTTCTAACAAAATATCTGTTCATTTCCTTACAATAGTAAAACTAAGTAAAAGACAATGATAATATTACCATTTTGTATCCTGATATGCTTATTATCATACTCTAATGTAAACCCTTATATTTTGTTTGTAGAAAATACAAGAGCAAGAATCTGACAATATGAAAAAGACAAACGAGGTAAAAGAACTGCGTGCAGAGAAGGAAC
This sequence comes from Mytilus edulis, assembly GCA_019925275.1. NCBI lineage: Eukaryota > Metazoa > Mollusca > Bivalvia > Mytilida > Mytilidae > Mytilus > Mytilus edulis. The sequence continues at coordinate 112,132,667 of CM034350.1, read as the reverse complement.
AGTTACAGAAAATGTTGTTCGAACATTTGTTAGTGTGTCCTAATGCAAAACAATGCATAAGATTTCAGCCATGAATATTTAAAGGGTGAAATTATTATCTACCATTTTTTAAATGATAGGAATGAACTAAGATTGCAATCTTACTTTGTTCCAAGGTAATATGACATTAACTTCCTAAAAAAGTTAAAGATGCATATATCCCCATCAATAAATGGATACAACTAGTTCAGAGCAACACAATTATCTTACGACAATTTTTTTTATTAAGATTGAAGTTTTCTAATCTGTTTAAAAGAACAATTGTTTGGCATATGTTTGATGGTATCAGCCTATCTAATAGATAGACGTTTTTGTCCTAATAGGAAAAGGAAAACAAACCAATGACTTGAATATACTAACATGTTTATATAGATTAGACCGTTGGTTTTCCCGTTTGAATGGTTTTATACTAGTAATTTTGGGGCCCTTTATAGCTTGTTGTTCGGTGTGAGCCAAGGCTCCGTGTTGAAGGCCGTACTTTTACCTATAATGGTTTACTTTTTTAAATTGTTATTTGGATGGAGAGTTGTCTCATTGGCACTCACACCACATCTGCCTTTATCTATATGATATGCATCGATAATTGGTAAACAATTTCTGCCTTATATACATAATAAGTGTAAGAGAAAGAGAAATGGCATTGAATCAGTTAATCATAATTCCATACAGATATTAGAGAAATTTATCATTTACATATTATATCAATCTACTGTATTATGATGTACTGTTTGTAATCATTTTTTTATTGAAAAGACATATAACGTCTAGGGCTAATGATAAGTTTTGTGAAAGAACGTTTTGTGTCCAATATTATGAAATAGTTGTTCACTGTACGAAATAAAAGCGAATACTCCTACAAACTGTATTGACTGTACTTGTAACTGTTATGGCATTTTATTCAGTTTCTGTTTATTACTTCAAATTGATACCAAGGAAATCATTTATTTGTTCTAATTGTAATAGGATGCTTTTCATTAATCAATTTCTGCTGATTAAACATGCTTATCAATGGCTAGTAAAGCTTTTTTTTGTGAATAAGGTTTTTGAATATTTGTATTTTTGTACAATTTATACTATATAATAAATGTTTCCTTTAACTGTTTTTAATTGAGCCTCCATTGCATGAAAAATATGTCGGTTGTAACATTAACGGTACCAATGTTACTGTTCCATAGCGCATTACTACAATAAATGTCTTTAATATGATGCTCCAGGCTAAAACAATTAAAATTCAAAACTTATACCAACGTTGAAGAATTGACCAATCAAAAAAGGACTAAAAAGGAGAGGCGAAAGATGCCAAAGGGACATTCAAACTCATTATTCGAAAATAGTCTGACAACGCAATGGCTAACAAGAAAAAATAGTGCACAAAACACAGCATATAGAAGTAATGACTAAGGTATAGCTAAATCTAGACAAGAAATCAGAAGTTTGCAGAAGGAAAATATATTCCTTAATTTGAAATGTTTTAATTTTTTTAGTAGCATATTCCAATGAAGCAATATCCGCATTATCATGCCAATCCCGAAGTACTAGCAACTAGAGGGGTGATACCTTCGGGGACTAACAGTCCAACAGCAGAGTTTTCGATGTTGAATATCTGCGACATTAAACACATATCAAACAATTGAATGAGTAATGAAAGCAAAAGATGAGTAAGCTCAAATATAACACTAAAGCTTTTGACAATATAATCAGCTTTAGTGTAATTGATAATCCGTTCCTTGTTACTGCTGTAATAGCTAAAGGTCATAACACCTGCAAACACACACACGTATTCAAAATTCAAGCTCGTTATTCTATAAGAATACCCTCACAAACAATTCTATATTCAACATGTCCAGTGAGTTCCTATGTCTCCCCGAATCGAGAAAATCCTTGAACTGTTTACATCAGGTAATGCCTGTACCAAGTCAGGAATATGAAAGTTGTTTTCTATTCGTTTGATCAATTTAGCTTTTTGATTTTGTCATTTGATAAGGGACTTTCTGATTTGAATTTTCCTAGGAGTTCGCTATTTTTGTTATTTTACTTTTTAAGGGATTCTATAAAAGGTTTCCCATTAACACCACTAGCTGTATAATTAAAAAGTTTTACCGTAAACCAAGTCCCATGATAATATGCAAATTTTCTGAGATTATATAATAATGGAAGGTATGATACAGATAACAAATAGGAGTGACAAATACTCAAATGTCATGACCTTTAATTGAATGCATTTGAATGTGTTGAAGGATGTGTATCTTATGTTTAAGTGCATCACCCTTCAAACAATTTCAAGGTCACACCCGGTAGTAAGTGCCCAAGCAAGGAACATTGTTAAACCGGTAATATAGTAAGATTGACATTTATAGTCATGTGGAATCTATGGAAGAGATAAATAAGCATACAGACTTAAGAAAAGGACACAATGAAACAAGCAATCAACTTCATCGGAATCAGAGAACTTGTAAAGTTAAAGTTCCAGTATTTCTTCCTGAGAACCCTGTCGATATATCTAAGAGTGTTTGTCGCTGCCAGTGAAATAATCACAGAGAGAACAGGTACCCAAAAAATAACTTTAATGTAAGGGTTCCACTTTAAACGAAAAGAGATCCCATTCGAAGCAACCCTTTTGATATCATCGAACTTTAAAAAAAAGACATGCGTATACTGTTTTCCTGAGACTGTCATCAAAGTGAGAGGGTTAGCGCTATAAAACCAGGTTTAATCCACCATTTTCTACATTTGAAAATGCCTGTACCAAGTCAGGAATATGACAGTTCTTGTCCATTCGTTTTTGATGCGTTTTGTTATTTGATTTTGCCATGTGATTATGGACTTTTCGAATTGATTATCCTCTAAGTTCAGTATTTTTGTGATTTTATTTTTTCTTAGGTTGAATGATAACGTTCTTTACATTATTTCGAGAGGTCATCTTCATATAGGTTTGAATGGAATTAAAACCTTAATTAATACAATTAATTAGCACTACTTGTTATTCTGTGAGTTTTTATCCTCTTCTTTCAGCATGTTCCAAAAAGAGTGCTTCGAATATATATATAACGTGCGATCAAAATATATAAAATTGATATATACAATCAATAATCCTTACTTTTGTGCATTTAATCGAATATTTGAAAGTATTACTTGATATTTAAAAAAAATAAATATATTGCGTATATTAAAGACTTCAAGAACTGCAGTCCCCTTTAAGAGAACGTTTGACCTATTTGATTGGTTGATAACTAACGCTAATTTCTGATATGCATGGTGACATTGTAAGTCTTAAGAGTTATCTGGCCCATTAAAGTCTATCATTGAAGAAAAAGTGAATGGGTTTAAATAAAGCCTTTTATGAGCATTGTGTTAAAAGTTATTTAAAAATCAAAATATTTTTAAAGTTGCCCCGAATCAAATAATGTAGATCGGATTCACGGTAAATATACAGTAGAATAAAAATTTACAAATAATGTCACTCCAGGCCTAGTTGCAATTTATGGACATTTTTGTCATCTACCAAAAAATAATTGGTCACTTCAACTTTTCGGTCAATAAATTGACATGGATTATTTTTGTTAAATAACAATATCGACAAAAATTTGTGAATGCATTTAAATTTTGTCGAAAGATATGTATATGATATGAATACAATTCTGTGTTATCCAATAATTAGCCTAGTTTTCTTAAACTATTCTGACAAGGTATTAAATCCAAAGGATTAAATAAAAATTCCTGGCTTTGACTGTATTACTATACGGAGCATGTGATATATTGGTCTGGCTTTATAAGAGTTGTATGTATTGCCTGTTGTTTTGTTGTGCTCGTGTTTTTTGAGTAAAAAATGTTTTTGTTCTTCTGTCAGTGAAGTTAATTATTTTGGTGTTTTCGTGTATTTGTGGTTAAAAAATATTTTTTAACTTTGGTTCTCAAGTGTGTTTTTGGTTTTAGAGATTTTAATTCATGAAATAATACATTATATCCCTTCTTTTTATAACAATGTATCTTACATCGTGTGGAGGCCGTATGTTTAATAAATAATCTCATTATAGATACCAGGATTGAAATTTTGTATATTCGTCAGACGCGCATTTCGGCAACAAAAGACTCAAAAAGTTTAAAAGGCCAAATAAAGTACAAAACTGAAGAGTATTGAAGACCAAAAATTCCTAAAAGTTTTGCAAATACAGCTAATAATGTCTATTCCTCAGGTAGAAAAGCCTCAGTATTTCAAAATTCAAAGTTTTGTCAACAGTTTATTTATAATTATGGCCATATCAATGATAATTCATATCATCATAGAAATCCTGACTACTGGGCTGGTGATACCCTCCGGGAATAAAACTCCACCAGCAGTGGCATCGATTCAATGGTTGTAAATAAACTCATCATAGGTACCAGGATTGAAATTTTGTATTTGCGCCAGACGGGCTTTTTGTCAACAAAAGATTCATCAGTGACGCTCGAATCGGGAAAAAAATTATAGTTAGTGAGGTAAATGTCTGTTTTGACATATTTATTCTTGAGAAAAATTCTATGTGCATTTCCTCACTTTTTCTCTTCCGACATGTATGGTTACCAGAATTTTAATATAGATCATTCGAATTATATACACTACTAGTATCCATTCGTTTATTTCTGCCAAGTTGTCGAATAATAAAGGCAACAGTAGTATACCGCTGTTCAAAGAAGATCCGAAGTTAATTTAAATGTTTGTATTGGTGTTTTTTTTGTGTTTTACAAAACGTTTTGTCGAACCAATAATGAGTGTTAGATTTTCCCCTCGTTATGGTCTGCAATTTGTTGATCGATATTACCCCCATAGTTGTGGGTTTCAATTTGGGTATAAGCGTGACGATGGATTGACGATTTTTTTTATAAGCGTGACACGTGAAAGTCACATTATTTTGCCGTGATAACGAGATCTGAAGACTAGATAGCGTGACACGGGAAATTATAAAAAAATGGAATTGCTTACGTACATAGTGTAAGCGGAATACTGGAATCTGACAAAACAGTAAGCAGGATCCTGGATCAGAACCCCAAATGAGACCCTCATAATTGTTCAAGTATTTATTGCACAGGTAAATGGGCAAACAGAAATAATTTCACTCAAATTGATGTTAGTAACCGTGTTGACTTTGAGGTGAAGTTTGATCTTTTTGTTTCGTGTTGAAGGTCTCATCTTGAATTAGTTCATCATAGATACCTTAAACCTGTGTACACCAGACGCGAGATTATTCTACAAAAGACTCATCAATGACGCTCTTTTAAAAAAGCAATATAAAAGAGCCTAACAAAACACGAAGTTAAGGAGCATTGATTTTGAGATTGATAGCAATACTGTACCGTTTCTTTGTTTTTAGCTAAGGCAAGTGCCTGTAGAAATATTTTCTCATGCATTCATACATAATATCCTTTCTTTCCATTAACAATGTATATTATATCAAAACACCCTAACGTTGCACATTTCTTTTATGATTTGGCACATAGAAACGTGTCTTCAGGTCAATTAGCCCGTAATCGTTTACGTGTATTTCTACAAGAAGAAAAAATCGTGTACCACACTATCCAACACCCTCTTGGAAGTTGATAATAGGGGTACACGTTCACGTACATGATAACAGAATATCTAGTAGTATCTACAAAAGAAAACAATCAGCTGTAAAACATAAAATTTATAAATACTTCTAAGTTTTTGATAATATTTAGTTCTCATGAAAGGCCAAGGTGAAATGAAATAATAGATATATTACCTAGTATATACACAATTGAAGTAAGTTTTAAACAATCAATCAATTCGGTGATGTCGTAATTGCATTACAAATAAGTCTTTTGAACGAATTTCGACATTAAGAGTGAATGAAAATATTTTATTTAGTTTTAAAAGAAGTTCTGGCATGCATGTCTTAGCGATCCCATTTCACAAAAAGAAGGAAATGAAAATTTAAATGCTTGAGCTGGTTTTAAACGAGAGTCTATTAGGTTTTATTGGGTGAAGATGAATTTAATGTCATAATTGTAACCAGGATATTCAAGTATATATGTGCAAGTTTAAATAACTTATACAAAGGAAGAACCAATTTCCGGAAATTCGTGAATTTACATTTTGAAAAATTATGAGTATCAAAATGATCAATCATTATTAAGACAAAAAATGAATCAATCATTATTAAGACAAAAAAATGAATCAATCATTATTAAGACAAAAAATGAATCAATTAGACCATGTAGACATTCTACCCAAAATTTAGATTTTATCGATCAGCTCTTCTTTATATACCTATATGGAGTTATTTCCTTTCAGAACCATAGGTCATTCTTTTTCAGAATCAACCCGGACGATACCATGTTTCAATGAAATATGCCCCAAGGCATAAAATAATGACATGTGTGAGGTCATTATTTTCCTTGATAAAAATAGAATCTATAAGTTACTTCAAAATCAAATTCGTCTGATTGTATTTTGTTGCTGATTTGGGAATTTATTTTTAAAAGTTTAATCAATGATAGGTATAAAAAAAAAATCGTCATTGACCACATTTTAATTTTATTTTAATTAAAGTTAATATATCACTTAAATACAGAATTTATGCGAAATGAATTTTAGTGTAGATTTTCATGAAGCTAGATTTAACATATTCGTGTGTAAGATTTGAAAATCTTATTGAGTCACACTGAAAAGGTTGATTGATTGTTGGTTGCTTAACGTCCAGTGGCAAATATTTCATGCATGTTCAGGACGATACACACTGAATAGGAAATGATACTGTGACCTACATGTATCTATATTCGTCTTCGTGTCAGTTCTTTACTTTTTTTAAAAATTTATGTATATATACCTTTTACTATATCAAATGATCAACTAATTAACGAATAACATTCACGAAACTCTCAATAGGAGCGGATGGGGAGGATATATAATTTTATACTGATTATCTGTTAACAAAATGTGTTGCTATTTAAAAGACAATCTTTCTGAATATTTCATTCGATTCAATTAAAATTGTTGAAAAATTAACCACTTTTTCGCGGTAGAAATGTCATTACAATTGGAAAAAACATAGCACCCCCACTCCCGCCCCACTTTTCAATAAACTAATTTGGTACAATAAACTACTTACAATGTGTCTTGTGTTTATCATACACCGTTATCGAATGGTAACAATTCATTTGTGTCTTTCGTCATGCAGTTACAGTAATATTTTTTATTTTGTATAGATATTAATTTCAAAGGTTTATATCTAGATTAATTAGTGAGTTTTATTTCAAATTCTAAATGAGCCGTAGGGCGTATTAAAACCTGAACGCATTAGATAGGAATATCCCACTTTTGTGTGGTCGGTAAAATAGGACGATAAATTTTGCAAATCTTTATAAGAATAATATTTTTTTGTCGGTATATAAGTCAGATAATGCATATTTTAAGGTTTTTCTTGTCGTAGAACACACCTCGGGGTGTCAGGATTTTCCAAAGAAAGACCTCCCTTCGGTCGGTCTTTCATTTGATCAATCCTGACACCCCTCGTTGTATTCTATGACAAGAAAAACCTTAAAATATGCATTATCTATAACTTGTAACCTCTGTACATTATTTAATTTACACACTTGTTTATTTTAAATCTTGACATCAGAGCTTAGCAGACTTCGCTAAAAACTGGTCATGTCAGAATGCAATAACGTATCAAAATCGTGCACAGCATCAATGTATGGAACTTTTCAATACTGTTTATTTATTTGTCTTTGTAAATCATTAACCTTTACTGTTTAATCCAGTTTTGGTAATATCCTTTTGGCATGGCTGTGTACTTATGCATCTCGCCTATGTGAAGTTGTGCTGTGGACATAATGTGTTTCTGATGTGCCTTGTCTATGTGGCAATTTGTTTTTCTTTCACGCATGGTTGTGAATATGGTGAAATTTTATGCGACTGTCACACAAGTTAGAGGTTGAGCTAGATACAAACTAATGTGTTCTACAAATTATCAAAATTCTTAAAGTTTTATATATTTTCGATCTCGACCATCCGAGTGAAGAAATATACTAGAAATTGTCCACATATCTTTATTTGATTGTTAAATATTCGTGTTGTGGAAAATGCAGTTAAGACATTTTTCCTATATTAAACCAATAATTATTGGTCTATAAGCTTGTTGTCATGTTTACGTTGTAGCATTGTAACATATCTCTCCATTGTATTGTTTTGTGAACAGTTTTGTCGACTATAGCAATAAGCTATGTCCAAACATTTAAAATGGGAGTGCATAGTGGGTTTTTCCAACTTCTCAAGGTAAACTAAATATGTATTAGATATAACAAGATTGGACGGAATAAAATAATTCAAACATAAATAGTGAAATGCAGGAGATGTGTGCAGTGCACTAATGCATTTCCATTATAAGTGAGTAAATTTATGAAAATTTTCTTTTGGAAGCTTACCAACTATTTAAATGAGTATGTATACAATCTACGTGCAAAGTCTATGTACATATATCCGGGAGAATATTCGTTTACTACTAGTAATTATTATTTCGTTTGTATACATTCTTTCCACAATACCTTTGAAAATTGTGATATGGCAAGTTTACTGTTGATCATTGCTACTGAGGCTTCGAAGTTTTGGGGAGTAAATAAAGGAATATATATGTTTTGAAAATGCTTAGTCATTATTTTATGCAAATTTTAATGATACTAATATCATATGTAATATATTTATATTTGATTTAATTAATAAAGTTGTTTTAAACATTGAATAAAACAAATTTGGGAATGAAATTAATATATTTTTATTTAGTTATATATTAATTGTTTCCCTTATCTAAGATATATTTATATTTTTTTTTTATTTAAACTCTATGTTCCAGCGTTCAGTTTTTGTTTACTTGAAGTTCTAAAACAATTAAAATTTTGGCATGTAAAAATAGAGAAAAATGATTTATTAAAATAAGATGATATTGTTTTCATTGGCATTCTTTTAGAAATTGCAAGATTACAAGATGTATAATGCATTTTTCGGGCGAAAAAAACATCTAAAGAAAAATCATAAAAGCGTTGTTGTTTGCTATCATTTTGTTATTATTGACAGATATTTCAAATTTGTTTGTTTTATTCTTACGAATTTTATTTAGTTTTTGAATGATATTCATTGTCAAACATTTTAAATTAGATAAGACAAATATAAAACCACACTAATTATGACATTCTACTTAACATTTTTCGTAAAGGCATACACAAAATGTGTTTTCATGATCGATCAGAATTTATCTTAGTTTCTTGGGACTTTTGGGTCAAATTGTTCTTTCGATTTCTGTCGTGTATTTTACCTCCTCACGTTTTGCGATTGCCATTTCACAGATGAACTTTTTCGCTTTCGGCAGAAAGCAGTTTGTGTTTTTTATCCTTTATTATCAAATAATGGACGTCTTGAAGTCTTAAAATGCTGATTTAATTAAATTGCATTGCAAATTTTTACCATTTTTTTTAAATATAGGATTATATGGTGACCTTTATAGTTGTACATATAGATAGTTATCAAAGGTACCAGGATTATAATTTAGTGCGCCAGACGCGCGTTTCGTCTACATAAGACTCATCAGTGACGCTTATATCAAAATATATATAAAAGTACAAAGTTGAAGAGCATTGAGGATACAAAATTCCAAAAAGTTGTGCCAAAAACGGCTAAGGTAAACTATGCCTGGAAATTGACAGGATAGTATCATGTTTTATTTTTGCTTTAGTCAGATGTTACTTCTTCAGTTTTTCGACTCAAACAAATTGTTGTTTTTTTCAAAATTAAACACTTTAAGGTATGGGGAAAATCTGGATTTAAAATGGGTTTTTTTTATCGTCTGCTTGATCACATATTTTTGTTCATTAAATTGGTGATAAGAATATTTGTTTAGGAAAACACAGTACTGCTTAAATCGGTTCCCTTAAAGAAATATGCCGTGCATTCTATAGAATGTAATAATTTTGTCTACTGCAGTTCAAAATCTCAAACAATAAATCCAAATATTGCGTTATCCCTTATTTAGTATATTCAGAATAAAATAGGTAACAATTTCATTTTGCATAACAGTTATTCAGTCTGTAATTTTCATTTCCAGTCTACATACAAAAAGCATAACTTTCAAGTATGCTGGACTTTCAAATTCAAAATGGCGACCTTTACAACCTTGAAGAAGCTCTATATGATATTTTCTCAAAATCCAAATGTAACAATGTGCTTGATGACTCCCTAGCAGTATTTGAAACAGGAGATCTGTCGCATCTGGTCAAGGAAGAATTGAAATGTACAATACAAACAAGAAGACTAGCCAAAGGACAAGATGAACTAAAAGTAGACTTTTCTGAAGAAATCAAGTACCAGGTAGAATTATATTTATTAGTAACTTATTTTTTTAATCAAAGTTGTATTTTCTCTTTGTTTATACCCGCTGACTAAAAGTTAAAAAAATTAAAACCAACATAAAAAGCCAAAAAAATAAATGTTTATGTGATTATTTGAACGTTCACTTAGTGACTAGTCATATATGTAATTTTTTTTTTAATTCATTGTCTAATTTAAATTGAAAACGTTCTATACTTATGTGAAGTTTGCTATAGATAAATTACTCAACAATAATAATTTGAAAATTGGCATCAAACGTTAAGTTAATTAAAATTGTTTTCCTTTGCTGGTAGTGAGTTTTGAAATGATATTTAGTCGTAAAACAATTTTTTCCAAAAAAAACAAACACTGCCTTTAACTGTTTTAAAGTAGAAAGCTGAAAAAACTTCTATATCAATTGTGCACTTTACATTTATAAGCCTGGTACCTTTGATAACTATTTACGGAATTCTAATCAAAGTGAGTAGATATAATTATGCATATACTGTATAGTATAAAGAAACTATACATATATAGTATAATATAAAACATATTACTAAGTAGTTATAGAGTCAACAGATAAAGTTAACGACCTTTCAGCAAGTTTGAACGTATATATCATTTTACTGGTTGGCTTTTTCGCAAGTTTGGACCTGATGTGACTTGTAAGTTCCTACATTTACATTTATCAATAGATGAATTGCTATGTTGAGATATGATAAATCCTGATAAATCCAGCAATAAAATATACATTTATAGCTTTCATGAGAAGGGGGTAGTGGTATCAACGACCGCGATCAACATAATCACTAGCCTTTGTTTTGCACTTGCCTCAATCACATTTTAATAGCCAAGTCTGGTGTTCCCTCATATGTATGTACATGTGTGTTATTGCGTTATATTTTCTATATTCAACATGAGCTGATCTTTCTAGCAAATATCTCCTATCTTATATACTGTCAGTTCTTAACCGTCTTTAGGTCAAATTAAAAAAAAAATAGGGTAATAAAAAATGAATGGATCAAGAATGAAAGTTTGTTTTACAATTTTCTTCCTTTATTCTGATAAACCGCTGTAAATACAAAGGTATACAGAAGAACATAGACATTATACAATATTACAAAGGTACATATGATGAGGAAATAAACAACATATGCTGGCGAATAGTGGAAAAGGAACCATATGAACTTTTGTTTTTTTGTGTACAAATATTCTATAATGTTTTCATTTTCATTTAATGTAAATTACGGATTCAGAAAATTTAAAAAGGAGTGGTTCCGTTGTTATTAGTATACAAGTTACAGAGGTAAAAAAAAACTGTCTCAACCCTTATTTTGAAAGATTTAGTTTTAGGTATTCGAAGAGAGGCAAGTTTCCACCACTGAGTCAAAATCTTTCAAAATGAGCTGTATTAAATGTTGTATTCGAACTTGTTGTATTGATCAAATGTACTTTTGATTTTAAAGCTTACAGAAGATGAACAGAACAAAATTGTAAGAAGACGAGAACAAAATAGAATGGCGGCCAGGAGGTTTCGCAAAAGACGGAAACAAAATAAGAAAACACTCTCCGAGGTAAATTGGTTCGATTGAAATATGCTATATTTTGGGGGAAATCTTTATGCTTTACGTGCATACCTATGCATGATATATACACTTGTAAGCAAAAGGCTGCATGAACTAAGGAAAATGAAAATGGAACTAAAAATAATCGCAAAAACAGGTACAAAATATTAGAACATTTTTTAATCTCATCACTGCAAAATCAGAGAAAACACAACACAAATAAAATCAAACAAAAAACTTTTAAAGAATCATAATAAATTTACACCAATACAAACAACTTTTTTTCACACGAAAGTATGAAATCTGACTGAATATCGTGATAATTGGACAGAAATAAAAAAGCAGCAATAACAGATAACAAAAAACGAACAAACAAGAAATCATAACTAAATTTATGGACAAAATGAAACCATGTGCAATGTCTCTTTGCTCTATGGTGTTAAGCATTCATGGGTATAGAGTAAATATGAGGAACCATTCGTAACCGGACAACACATGAGTATCAAAACTACATCTCCTCTGCTACTTCAGCACATGATCATCAAAATATGCATCCCTTCGCCTCTTCAAAAATTACAACACAGCTCTTCAAAACTTACAACACAACATCATCATTAATGCATCTTTTTTTTACAGATCCAAGATCTTGAACGTGATAATGATGTAAAGACTGCTGAAATTAAGAGATTGCGGAAAGAAAAAGAGACGCTTCTTAAACTTTTAAATGATCACTTACTTGTATGTCCGGGCATCCAAACGACTTTGTAGATAAATATTGATTGTTGTGATTTGAATAAGAAAATTTGTGTTGCTATTCGTTTGCTTGTTGTGTATATGAGAAAGTACGTGTTTGACAAATTATTTATACATATTATTAAATTATTAAAGTTATATACTGTTATAAATCAATACGTTGAAAAATCAGCAAACATGGCGCAGATATTTATCAGAATTTGTAATGTATGCAATGTTTTGGTTGGTAACTGTGTATATAATTGTGTTAACTATGTATACGGTTTGAAAGCGATAATAAAAAATAAATTAAGCATCGAGTTAGCACTTATTTAACAATTATGTAGTTTTTAAAAGATTTTCTCCAGAAACTAAATTTATCTTGTTAAACTTTACCCAAATAAGGTTTGACTATCTAATCTATACCTATATATGGTATAATCTAGGTTATTGAAACTCGTGTACTAATGCAAAACGTTTGTGGGTGGTGGGGTTTTCCAAATTCTTTCACATGTCACCGACTATCAAACATGTATTTTGAGGTTAAGAAATGTAACGGAAAAAAAGTTGGTAGCCATTTAAACTCCCGACATTGACTTAATTGCACGTATATAGGTTTTCTAAAGTCTTTTTCTTAATTCTTTACCGTCAGGTACATTTTTTCTGTTATTGAATTAACCTATGTATTTAATTGAAAAATAAAACGAACTTTGTTTATGAACTAAATGAAAAACAAACTCGTTTCTATGCTTTGTGTGTTATTTTCTTTCTTTCTTTTAATCATATAAGCAATCTTATCATAGTACTTGTTTGTAGGTGTAGTGACAAAACTGATAAGGGTAAAAAGAATTGAACCATAATTATATATTGATTTAAAAAATGTAATATATTTAAATCTAGCTTGCAAATATATTCCACTGTTTCCTTTTTAGCTAAGTTGCTGTGTTGTACGTCAGCTTGGTGTGATTTTGTAATGATTATGTGGCAACTTTTTTTGTCAATGTCCTCTGTTTCGTGAAAAAAATGCCTATATTCCTTTACTACAATAAAGGTGAATTGCTATATTTGTATGTATTAAATAAGAATAAGTGTGTTAGATATCACCTTTTAATATATTTGATAATTCTTTTAGTGAGAACAAGTTTGGTGTGGCGTACTAAATTATAATCCTGGTATGTTTGATAACTATTTACACCACTGGGTCAATGCCACTGCGAGTGGACGTTTCGTCCCCGAGGGTATCACTAGCCCAGTAGTCAACATTTCGGTGTCGACATGAATACCAATAATGTGGTCATTTTAATAAATTTCCTGTGAACAAAACTTTGAATTTTTCGAAAAACTAAGGATTTTCCTATCCCAGGAATAGATTACCTTAGCTGTATTTGGCACATTTTTTTTGGAATTTTGGATCCTCAATGCTCTTCAATTATGTACTTGTTTGGCTTTATAAATATTTTGATATGAGCGTCACTGATGAGTCTTATGTAGACGAAACGCGCGTCTGGCGTACTAAATTATAATCCTGGTACCTTTGATAACTATTGTATGCATGCTTACTAATATCGAATTGCAACAAAGTGTACAAAGGAGAGACAGAGACAATTTGAATATACGACAATTGAAGAGTGAAATAAGATGGAGGGAAAGGGTACTGAGACAATAGCCATATGCAAGAGGTGTTAGGAAAACACGGATGTAGGACAATTAATGTAAATGGGAAATTATTATGCAATTTCTCTCAAATCAACGGCTTCTCCATAACAGGCTCTCTCTCTATATTCCCATACAAAGAAATACACAAAGCAACATAGAAATCCCCTGATGGAAAAACAACAAATCAGATAGATTATATAATGGTACGTGGGGATATGATGACATCAATATTAGATAAAAGAGTTATGAGAGGAGCAGATGTGAACAGTGACCAAAGTAAGGTCAAAGATTGGAATCAAACTGACACGAAATAAAAGTGACGAGAACAAAAGCAAGAGAGAGAGAGATGACATAAACAATCTAAAAAATATGGATGTAGGGAAAAAGGTTAATCTTGAAGTGAGAAACAAATTCTAAGTACTGGATGAAGGTGACATAAAATATCTAGTGTAATAATATGAAAGTGCAGTAGAGATATACGCTGAGGCAGCTAAACAGGTATCGGGAGCAGTAAAAATATCAGTAAAGCATGGATAACCAACAATACAGGGAAAATGGTTGATGAAAGAAAAGAATTTAAAAATAAATTAGAAGGTACTAGATCAGAAAGATTAAAAACGAGACTAAATGAAGAAAACAAACAGAAAAATAAAGGTGTTTAGAAAAGTGCCCGGGAGGATAAATGGGAGTGGTACAATATGATGGCTGAAAATGCAGAAAAAGCAGCAGAAAATGCCAAAAGCAAAGCGCTATATAATATTACTAAAATCCTAACATGTGAAAGAAAGAGGCAACACACAGGAGTAAAAAGTAAAGAAGGAGAAGTGAAAGGAACTATATACTGAATAGATGGGTAGAACATCTCAGTGAAGTTTTAAATAGGCAAGACTTTCATCCAATTTCAGAGGAAGATGTAGATCTGGCTGAAATTATAATATACGAGATTGAATTAGGGAAATGGACAGTAACTGAAGTTAAAAGAGCTTTGAAGAAGACACAAAATGGGAAGTCAGCAGGAATAGACAGCGTAACACCAGAGGTAATTTAGACAGATATCGACCTAACAGCGGAAATATTTAACAGCCTATAGGAAAAAGAAAAATGGCCATCAGGCTGGAGAAAGGGATTGATTTGCAAGATCATTAAGAAGAGCAATATGACAGATTGTAACAACAGGCGGGGAGTGACTCTTTTACCTGTTCTTAGTGAGTATTCTGCAGAATGCTGATAAGATCTTTAAGAAGGGCGATATGACAGATTGTATCAACTGGAGGGGAGTGACTTTTACCTGTTCTCAGTAAGTATTCTGCAGAATGCTGATAGAAAGAATAAAAGAAGGAATAGACAAAAGATTAAGGAATGAACAGGCAGGTTTTATATCAGACAGAGGAACAACCGAACCGATTTTTTATCCTTCAAAACATACTTAGGCAAACAAATGAATTTAGTCAAGCTTTTTATAGACTTTGAAAAAGCATTTGACTCAGTCCACCGAGAGTCTATATGGAATTTAGTGTTCCGTTATCGATCAGGGAGAAACATCAGAATGGTAGAACGTGGAATCTAACCCCTCAAAATATAGACTGGATTATGCGAGAGAAAAAAACTGCAGACAAAGCCAGAGGGATAAGATGGAACTTTAATACTGTTCTAGAAGATTTTGAATTAGCTGACGACATCGCACTTCTTTCTTCAAAACTTAACGACCTTGACGAAAAAACGCAGAAATTTACAACAGAAGCTGAAAAAGAGGGACCAGAGTGACAGTCAAACTCATAAATCGAAAATAAACTGACAACGCATGGCTAAAAATTAAAAAGACAAACAGACAAACAATAGTACACATGACACAACATAGAAAACTAAAGAATAAGCAACACGAACCCCACCAAAAACTATGGGTGATCTCAGGTGCTCCGAGAGAGTAAGCAGGTCCTGCTTCACAAGTGGCACCCGTCGTTGGAATGAAACTTAACCCCAAAAAGTGTAAAATTCAGAGATCCAAACAAACAAAAAGTAAAGAGCTGATAACACTTTAAAACGAGAAAGTAGAAGATGTCGACAAGTTCGTTCACCTAACTTGGGGATGTCATGGACAAAGAGGGAGGAGAGAGTAGCGACACCAAGAACAGAATTACAGACAGCAACAGGGACATTCCATCGCCTAAGAAATATATTGCATACAAGAGGAATTGGCCGAAAAACAATAATACACCTGTATAATTGTATGAATGTGAAACATGGAAACTCACAAACCTCGAAAAAAAAGAAACTGAAATCTGTACAACACCAATGCCTAAGAAAAATCCTAAAAATCAGATGGCAAAGTAAAACATCAAACAAAACAGTAAACGAAATTGCTAACACCAGAAACATCAGTTGTGAAATAAGTAGGAGACGGTGGACATGGATATGACACATATTGAGGCGTGAAAGAGACAACAACAGTTATGTTGCACTGCAATGGGCACCGGAAGGGAAAAGAACTAGAGGAAGGCCAAAAACTAAATGGAGAAGAGCAACAAAGAAAGGAAGTAACCAGCAAGGATGGACAATTTGAAACGTAGCAAAAACAGCGGCAAAAGATAGAAAAGGGTGGAATGGCAGCGTGGAGGCCTTATGTGACATCTGGCCCTGAGAGAATTAAGGGTTAAGGGAAAGAGTATATTTATTTACAATGCAAGAGCCCTATACAGCCCTGGAATGGATCGGAATGTCGTCGTTCTGCTTCTCTTGAATAATGTTTTGGTTATAGCGCCAACATTTACACTGATAAGCTTAACTTTTGCATTTTGCTTTTAATTTTGGATGTGTAATTGTTGGTTTTGCTTCATTATTGTTGTGCTTGAATTTAAGTTTTGTTTTATTTTTCGCTATGTCTCAGTTTTTGTATGTTTAGATTTGTAGTTCAGTATTGCTTTGCGTGTATTTCAATATGCCTGTGCTGTATTTTTATGTATGTTGCTTAAAGCATGTATGTGTTCAGAATAAACCGCAGTGTAACCTTGAGGGCTTTTGGTGTCAGATCTGTTCATGTGTTTTAGAAAAATTAAATAGTGGATGAAGTATACAAAAATCAGAATAGATGTTGACGCAAAAGAAAGAAAAACTAACACAATGTTAAAAAAATATGTGTTTCATGCAATCTATTTCAAATATAAATCTATCGTAACTTCCGTCATATTTTGTTTAACGAAATCAGTGATCTTTAATTTGATAAGATTGTGTTTCGTAAAAGCGAATCATGTATGGTATGTATCCGCAGAGTAAAACATCTATGAGAAAGCTTCCATTTTAAGCTATATGCCAAATCAAAATATTGACAATTTACCAAACTATCTCATCCATCACATTATCCAACCATTTAATCTAATACATGACAATACCAGTTCTATAATAATAAAAAAAAAAAGAAGAGAGACAACATGCTCTTATACAAGTAACAAAGAGAAACTATCAATGGGATCTATGTTAAAACACTATACAACAGAGGCAAACAAAATATAGTTCATAACCAGGCACGCCGATTATACGAGTAAAAACGGTACGAATTATACAAAACTCTTCACACAAAAGTGGGGTATATAAACAGGTAATCTTGTAACCTTCCTCAAGAAAAAAAACTTCAAAAAGAACGGCACTCCTCACCCCAAATAAAAAAAATCAAAACAAACGCTCCAATGGCTTATAATTCATTTGTTTCATTATATAAACAGTTAAAATAGATTTCTTCAGATCGGTGCTTTATATTACTGACTATGATATAGGTTTCACTGATTGTTGAAGTTCGAACAGTAACCTAAAGTTACTTTCGTCTATGCCATTTGGACTTTGGTGGATAGTTGTCTTAGGGAGCTACCATTTGATTTTTAGGGGGGGGGGGGGGGGGGGGGGGGGGGCTAGGATGAAATTTGAAAAAAATAGGCAGGACAGGAGTTTGGAGTAAAAAAAAAAGGCAGGATGAGACACTTGCAAAAAAAAAAAAGTCAGGACGACAATTTAGGTAAAAAAAAGGCAGGACCGAACAGAGTGAAAAATAAAAAGGCAGGACAGAGATTACAGCTAAAAAAAAAATGCAGGACAAAATTTTTCATCCTAGCCCCCCATAAAAATCAAATGGTAGCTCCCTTATGGGTAATCGTATTATTCTACCAAAAAGAATAATCATAAAATTAAACATTTATTCAAGATTGCGTAGAACACACAACTTGAAAGATAAATAGAGATATTTTTTTTTTACTTTATTTTAATTCAGTAAGAAATTGTGTAACTAAATTGTGTTCACTTTAATTTGCTGACAAGTTTAGACGTCGTGTCCATTTTAGGACCTTATCGAACCTACTTCTTTTAATATTGAAAGTAAATAAACTAAAGATATTTCATTAAAAAAAAACGTATTTAAGATCTGAATTGGTTGGGAAAAGCATTTTCCAAAGAAATACAAACAAACTTCTTGCTTATGACGAACAACAAAAATTCCATGCTGTGCATCTTCTCTCGTCCCAGCTATACCAAATTTATACCGCCTCTGTCTTTCAAAGGCTTTCTCATTTTTTGCAATGATCACACATACGAAGAAAGATAACTCTAATTAAGAAAAGTTAGAAAATTGCATTTATTCATAATAGTAAGTAACGTTATTCTGAAATGTCTTCAAAATATCCTACTCTTGTGTTGCTAATGGTTGCTTGATTCAACTAAAAGACTAATCGATTCGAAAATATATAAGTTTGAACTACTACTACTACTACTACTACTACTACTACTACTACTACTATTATTATTATTATATATGATAGAGCCTTTGGATGCATTCGCCCTTTTTCTTTGTCTCCTTATATATTTATCCATCTTTGGGTTTCCAAACTTTTAGCTTTGAAAGAAAATTTAAAAAAAAAAGCACAACATACGCATTTTAAACGTTTCACTTCAATCAGTAAACATAAGGAAGCATCTTTGCGACCCCCCTCCCCCAAAAAAATAACCAGCAACAATAAAACAAATTTGAAAAAATCAATATTTCATTTGTTTCTTTCATTAATTACATGAACTTTGCATAGGGTACATGGAGTTGCCCCTCTTGCATTGTATCTGCTTGATATCAATTAACGAGTTGTTTTAGGGGTCCTCGGTGGCCGAGTGGTCTAAGTAGTTAATACTGTCATATCACTAGCCAGTCAACACCGAGGTTGTGAGTTCGAACCCCGCTCGTGCGGGTGCACTTAATTCCAATCTTAATTGACTAGGATTGTCAGTTTTCCTATCGAAGGTCGGTGGTTTTCTCCGGGCACTACGGCTTCCTCCACCAGTAAAAACTGACCGCCACGAAATAGCCTAAATGTGGTGCTTAAAAGTGGCGTTAAACACCAAAAATCAATCAATCAATCAACGAGTTGTGTTAATATGTTTGAAATAGATTTGTTTCGCGTTTCGTTATATTGGGGCTTTTTACAGCTAACTATATGTCATTTGTTTTATTTACTGTTGGTGACTTATAACTGGTTTCATCCACGCCCTTTTGGTCTTTGGTCGATATTTGTCTTATATGTAATCATTGCACACCATAAAATAGAAATTATTTCCCCAATATGTCCTTTTTGATACTAAAATTTTGAATGGAAATGTTAAAAGAATAAACTAGTACATCGACTTAGAAACAGAATGATGAGATGTGAGGTATAATAGCCAATGCAAAAAGTATCCACCTTGAACTAGAGGACAGAGATGCCCTTATCAGTTCATGTCAATTGTTTACTTCAGAATATGTTTGTAGTGTCGAAATGTCGTTAACACCATGCACTTACATCTACTTTTACAGTTTCAACCAAGTTCTTCTAAAGCAGAATGTCAAATTATATTTTATTCTGATTCCAGTGTCAGCAATTATGACAATCGAGTACTTTCTTCAGATCTGTTTTGTTGTTCGGTCATTACTGCTACGTCTCAGATCTGTACTTAGTGTTTTTGTTGTTGGGGTGTACATGTACCCGGTCACGTCCACATGTTTTTAACGTATGTATTTCTATTTGAATCATTCTGATGAGTTCAGCCTTGTTCAACTGAATTTTTATAGTTCTTTCTTATGTTATACTATTACACCACTGTCCCAGGTTAGGGGAAGGTGGATCCCGCTAACACGTTTAACCCGCCCCATTCTGTATGTATGTGCCTGACCTAAGTCAGGAGCCTGTAATTCAGCGGTTGTCGTTTGTTTATGTGATAAATTTTGTTTTTCGTTCAGTTTTTGTACATTTATTAGGCCGTCAGTTTTCTCGTTTGGATTGTTATACATTTGTGATTTCGGGTTCTTTTAAAGCCGACTATATGCGGTATGGGCTTTGCTCATTGTTGAATGACGTACGGTGACCTTTAGCTGTTAATTTCTGTGTCATTTGTATGGCAAGTCGTTTTACTATCTATTCGAATTTCAAGATATCTGATATGATATATAAGATATCTTATATAATTTAATTTTAATACGATGTCTAATATATTATATGAGATATCTTATAGATCATATAAGCTAACTCATAGTTTATAAGATATCTTATAAAGTATATGAAATGATTTTTTATATAATATGTCTTACATACTTTATAAGACATCTTATTATGACTTATATAGTTTATAAGATATCTCATATAGTTTGTAAGATATCTCATATAATTTGTGAGATATATTATGAACTATAAAAAATATATTATAAACTCTATAAGATATATTATAAACTATATGAGAAATATCATTTAATATGAAAGATGTCTTATTAACTATTTAAGATATCTCATATAATATATAAGATATCTTATTTAATCTGTTTTCATCAGATATCTCATATAAGATATCCTTAAGTTCATAAGATATCTTATAAATCTTTTTTTAGATAATATACTTTATGTAAGATATATCTCATATAGTTTATAAGATATCTTTTATAGTTCGTGAGATGATTTTATATAGTTTATTAGATATCTCATATAATTTATACGATATCTTATAAAGAAAACTGTATAAGGTATTTTATATAAGATATCTCATTAACTATATAAGATACCTCATAAAATATATAAGATATATAAATAAGACAATGGTTCATTTTCTTTGCAAATCATTTAATCAAGAAGAAAATATAGTACAGTAGACAGTCGAACAAAAAGGAATGTTTATAAGCAATTCATATTTTTCATAAATTAAAAAATTTTCAATGATATTTCGTTCAGTTAGAAACTTTGATTGATTGTTGGTTGCTTAACGTCCAGTGGCAAATATTTCATGCATATTCAGGACGAGAACAAGTTCACAATAAATACAATAGGTAGGTCCTGTCATAATAGAGGTCATTTGGGATGATGGTCGGGGGAATTTGGACTGCCACAGGATAATGAGGGTTAGAAACTTTGAAGATTCGGTATTAAATATCTTAGTTTTATGTGAATTAAACCCCTACGTTACCTCTTAATACGACACGCCTCCCTCGCATGGTAAGCCAATCAGATTACCTCTTTCTTGTTAAGTAGGAAACACCATTTCGAATACAACATCCGGAGGAAATGCATGTGAAAAATGTCAACAAACATCATTTACCTGAAAAGAAATGTTTTCATGCATAGTGCATCTGTCGATGAGTTTTAAATATTTAAAATATGACGTAGCAATCAACACATCATGGCTTTTGCATCCTCGAGTAGGGCTGTGTATAGTAGACCTATTAAAAAGTTTGACAACTCAAAAGTACTAGTAGACGACAAGCCAACTTATGCCAACGAACCGCCTAAAAATTTACCACATCAGTATCAGAATGGGAGCCCTTTTGACAAAGTAAATAAGGTTGGTGTGTCTCGTCCCTTTAACAGAGAGACAGAAACTCATAGCAAGCATCATCGTGGGAAAAGCAATTTTGATAACATTCGGTCTGAGTGTTTGAGGAGGAGAATTTTGTATGAAGACCCTGATTTTCCTGCTAAAGACTCTTCTATTTATTACAGTCGGACTTTGCCATATAGAATTGAATGGAAAAGACCTTATGTAAGTGATTGTATACAGGTACCTCCCTATTTATCCTTTAAACTGTGGCAATTTTTACAGCTTATGCAGGTACAATGTAGGTGTGGGGTACAGTACCAGAAGAAAGACAGCAAAACTAATTACTCATACATGTTTCTCTAATTTTTGCGCTATTTTCACATTTCTTGATGGGTGTGAGAAAAATAATTCTCCTCACTAATAAAACTTCTGATCTCTGCAAACATGCAAATGATCATGATATTTTGTTGAAATTGTAACTTTAAATTTTCTTGGTTTCTTCTGAGTTGTCCTATTGTGACATCATGAAAAAAGGTGACCATGTCTGATGACAAAATCATGACATCCCATAAAAAAATACACAGCTTTCTACAAATCTTTGAAAAGGAAGGATAAAAATCATTCGAGAAACAGATTCCACTACTATTGACAGTTACATTTTAATTATTTAAAAATCTCAGGAAGCCTTGCACTTTAAATATTAAAATTTAACTCAGAAACTGTCTCAAGTAGAGAAATATGGTTACACACTTGTTGCAGTTGTGGACGTGGAATCTATATATACAAGCTTATTTATCAATGATAAAAAATTTACTCCTTTCGATACTAATCATGCATACATTGTACATGTAGCTACAAAATGAGATTGAACATTGGAAAATTGAGGCTCATTTAATGCTAATGGTTGCGAAAAAAACTGATGGCATTCCTTGTTGATTACCTTGTGTGACCAAAAATTTTGTTTAATATCCCTAAACATCATGAACAAAACTCAACAACAATTTTTCATGTAAATTTTTTAGCCATCATTTCATTAAACAATAAGCACAAATGTACATTTTGTAGGCAGTCTCATTGGGGGAGGGGGTGGTCTGATCCTAGATCCCACTTACTGCTTAATGAAAATCCTGCTTCTCGTTGCCATAATAGAGCATGTAATTTCCCGTTTTCACGCTTATTTATCTAACTTTCACGTCTCGTGTTTAAAAAAAAACAGTCAATTCAGCACCACGCTTAAACCCCAACGAGACCCACTTTGTATATGAGATACATGTACATTTTGTACATGATAAACTCAAGTATATGTACAATGTATTATACCAACAATCACCTGACAATAGCATAATTATTGGTAAGATGTCTCAAATGCAATGTACATGTATAAAAGATAATTAACAATTAACAAATGATCAGTGGGTTCATTACAATAAGGACTACATGTACATGTAGTTATAACCCACTTAACATGCTTAACATTTTGTTAGGTACAATGTATACATGTCCTTTTTTTTAGAATTTATAATCATTCTTTTACATACATGTACATGTATGTTTATATATCCTTAAGTCCTATATATAGCTATTATCATGATTATCCATTCTTATCATACAGAAATTGAACCAACTATAGAGTTTTTTTCATTTGTTTTTCAATTTCTGTATGTACACTGGAATTGAATTTTACAGTTGTAAGGATTTTTTTGCAGAATGTCATTTTTGGGAAAATGAATTGAATTACCATTTTTTGCATTTATTAAATGACATTTATTGCCCTTGGGTCAAAACATTACAAATCTGGAACATGTCATAAAATTAATATCAGCAATGTAATCATACAAACAAGATAAAAAGTGTTGAACAAAAACCTTTACAAATGTATGAGTAGTATGATAAGTTTTCAGAAATAAATTTCTGTTAAACACAGATAGACATACATGTACATGATATAAACATGAATAACATAATAAATTATTGAAACTGGAAAAAGATATTTTATATTAAATATTCACTTTGTTTAAAATATTGTTAATATTTTCAAAAATTTATGGAAACAATGCCTTATTTGCCTTTAGAGGCTGATTTAAGGTGGGAGGGGCCTCTTTTGCGGAAAAAAATTAGTTGAATATTTAGGAAATCACTGAAGCATGACTGGGGCAGGCCCCTCTTGGGCAGTCAGCCCCCACTTATGGAAATTTCTGGATCCGCCACTGTCCTCAGCCTTTATATTTGGCACAATTTTAAGGGAGTTTGGTTTTATTATATCTATTTGATTTGGCCTTTCAATTGTTTTGATACAAGCATTAAAGTGCCTCTGGCATACAAAATCATAAGCATGATATGGTATCTTTGATGATATTTTACATGCATGTACAATTTTCATAATTGTAGGCTGGAAGGAATTTTGATTAGTGTAAACATTTGTTATTGGAGGTTTAGGATGTTTTGTACATGTACAAAATGAAACTATTAATGTTAACCATACAGATGTATTGTAGAAGAACTTGTTACAAGTTTTTTTTCACTCCAGATCGTACATGTATAAGGTTGATAAGCTTTCTTGCATATTTTTAAAATTTTGGTTCATTTATATGTCATGTATGTTTCAGAGTTTAGTGTGACATCCTTTTTTGCTGAACTTTTACACAATTTTGTTTAGAGGCCAGCTGAAGCCCGCCTCTGGGGGTGGAACTTTCTGGCTGTGTTGGAGACCCTTTGAAGTGGTGGCCTTGGGCTGTATTTTGCTCTTTCATGTGTCTTTGGTCAGGTTGTTGTTTCTTTGAAACATTCCACATTTCCATTGTCAATTGTATTTCTTATCTACATGTTTAAAACAGTCCAAAAGATTCCTTGGACATTTTGTGACTAAAAGATATCTTTATTTATACTTACATGAATGGTACACATGAATGATGAATGTATATTTTGTGCATGCTTATTTTAGTGACCGATTCGGACATTAGTCATGTGTTCACGCTTTAGGTACAAAAAATGTAGCCTATGGCCAACAACTTGAACAAGGCTACACTGTTAAGCTTATGCATTACATGCATGTTTTACAGCAGGCCAGCTGAAGGACGCCTCCGGGTGCGGGAATTTCTCGCTACATTGAAGACCTGTTGGTGACCCTCTGCTGTTGTTTTTTATTTGGTCGGGTTGTTGTCTCTTTGACACATTCCCCATTTCCATTCTCAATTTTATTCCATGTTAGAAATGTTCAAAAGCCAAGACATCTACATTTTAGCATGTTAAATACCTTAATTTGGGAATGATGAGATGTACAAATCAATGTACATCAATTTGTACACAGACATCCATGTACATTTTAAAATTATAAAATGAGTGGAATTTTTTGTTTTTGCTACAAAATTAAAATGTATGAAAATATATATAAAGAACAATATTACAATGATATTATATTATGCTCCTTGTGAGCCCATTTTATGGAAATAAAGCATCTTCTTCTATATCATGTATATCAAGTCAGGAGCCTTGTTAGTCTTGTATTATTTTTAATTTTAGTTTCTTGTGTACAATTTGGAAATTAGTATGGCGTTCATTATCACTGAACTAGCATATATTTGTTTAGGGGCCAGCTGAAGGACGCCTCCGGGTGCGGGAATTTCTCGCTACATTGAAGACCTGTTGGTGACCTTCTGCTGTTGTGTTTTTTCTATGGTCGGGTTTTTGTCTCTTTGGCACATTCCCCATTTCCATTCTCAATTTTATATCAGGTCATTTTTGTTGTGTAATTAAATATTTTTTTAATTTTAAACCTAGATATTTAAAACGTTACATATAAGTGCATGCATAATCTATTTACAAATGTAGATGTGTAAACATGGTAAAGATGAAAAGAGATCTGAGTGTTCAATCCTCTACTTTTCAGATATAAAGCAGGATAATTCATCAATATCACATTCAGTGTATTCTAAACCATGTTAAATATTTCAAGAATTTTAAATATTTTAAGTAGAATCGACTCTGTTGTTTAACAGTATTATTATTGAATTATTAAAGTCCATCAATAGAGTTGCATGTACTTGTCAGAATGATCATAAAAGAAAGTTCATCGCTTTATTTGTAATCATTCACAAAACCAGTCGGTTGTCATTAATAAGGTGAAATATCCCCACTCAACCATAAACTGGACTATCATTGATCTAACATTGTATGATTGCTACAATAGTTACAAATTTACACGAATTTGTTTAAATCCCTAAGAAAAATAGTATGGCGTATTGATAAATTATTTAAATTCCCAATAGATTCTGGTGTAATTGTTTTGTTATTGTTTATATTATAATTCAAATTAAACTTGAAGACAAAATGTATACACTTTACATTGTATGTCAATGATATTTGTCCATACTTGTACATTATAGCCCATGCACCTAGTTACATGTACATTTATGTCTTTTATGTGCAGTAGAATTCCTTTACCCATAACTATGTTATCATATGTTTTTTGATAGACATGATATGAACAAAAGATTATGTACATAATTACATGTAGAATTATTATCCATTCAGATTTCTATTATAATCAACACATGATCATAAGTCTTAGTTTAGATCCAAGTTTAGTGAAGAAATGTTGTTTTTTACTATGAAACATTTTTAAAATTCTCTGAGTTGGAGCTTAAAACAAACATTTTCAGAATCTCACTCTCCATTTGTGTACATGTAGGAGAATGTATATGGTGCATCAAACTAATTTAAGTACAAATGTATTACATGTTCATGATGTACATTTGTACATAATACTATAAATGCAGAAATTATTAAGTGCAATTATTAGTTTAAACATATTTGTGCAATTATTAATGCAATTGGTGGACAATAGAACAAAAATGTGAAATTCATTTATGTGATTTCAGAAAAAGCATTATGTCATACAAATAAGACATACATGTACAAATTTAAATGAAAGTTTTTATTTCTGCAAAACCCATCTTTGCATTATTCATTATAATAAAAACATCACTAAAATTTTGATATCAATGAAATACTGCTATTTTGCCCCAAAAAAGGTTGTGCAAACCGACAATGCATGATAGGGTTTCTTGTGTTTGAGCTTTGACAATATGAGGAAGGCTTCACTTCAACTTTTTAAAAATAACAGCAATAAATTAGGTTTTGTACATGTTGTATTGAGATTGGGTTTTGAAAGGATTGTGTACAAATGTTACTTTTAGCAAGTTAAATTTGATGACTAGCAAAGAATTCAGAACCAATGGTCCATATGTTGATCAATACATTCTTAACCTTCCTTTACACCAGAATATATGACACTTCTGGGATAGCTTTTTAATACTATTACACAGAGGTATTAGATTTATGAATATTTTTTATTAATTCAAGTAAATATTTTGTCAGCTCCACCCTTGAAAATGTATTTGTGGTGATCCTTGATAACCAAATTGTTTTAGTTTAGTCCATAAGGTACCTGGAACCTATTTGGTGGTTGTACCATGCACAAACTGAGTCACACAAAAAATATTTAATGTATTGAGTAATTTTGAAAATATTTAAGTTATTTGTTATAAAATTTTTATAAATAACCACAATTTGTTTATTGTTTTTCAGGAGATTTCTGCAACTTATCGACTAAAGCCAAACTTTTTCGTTGATACACTTGATAGTGCCTCAAGGTTCGACGTCAATCAGGGTGAACTAGGTGAATATTCGTCCTTTAATATTATCTATAATCTATGGTATTTACATGTATTGATTTGGTCAAGGTGAACCAATTTAAATATTTCTTTACAACTATAACCAACTTATCAAAAAATTTGTACATGTGTTCCGATTAGAATTTGAATGAATGAACAGTATTTCTGAAATTTATTTTCAGCGTAACGTTGATTTGATTGTATTCATTGACATTTGAAGTAATAAAATATTTGGTTTTATTAATATTACAATACTACAAACACATTAAAATAGTTTTATTAATATTACAATACTACAAACGCATTAAAATGGTTTTATTTAATATTACAATACTACAAACACATTAAAATGGTTTTATTTAATATTACAATACTACAAACGCATTAAAATGGTTTTATTTAATATTACGATACTACAAACACATTAAAATTTTGTGGTTTGATTACAAAGTGATGTAACATTAAAATTTATGTGTCACAGTTTCATTTCTATCTTATTCACCTGTAATAAACTTCCACATAATGGACTTAAATGCTGTAAAATGAAGATTTTTAACTTTATTGAACAATTGTTATTCGAGATGAGGTAATTAATGTACAGTTCTTTATTTTCTTTACAATGCTTAATCATTGTTAATGTACTAAGATTTTGTGACATAACACATGATGATCTTGTTTTGCTGTTTTCTATTATTAAATTTTAATATAAAGAAAAAAAAATCATATGCATAAATATCGAAATATTTGAGGAAATTATAGCAAAAGATAAATACTGGTATAAAATTAATGTAGAATGAAAAAGAAGACATTTCTGGAACAAAAATCAATGAGATGTTTTTCCTATTATTCAACTTTCATACATATACAGGTTATGTTACAATAAGAAATATTCCTTAGCTCTTAAAAGGTAATCAAAGTGAATGCTATACCAAAGTCATGGGATAATTATTTAAATATTAAATTGTAAATAAATGTTATTCTGAATTGAGAAACAATATTTCTTGAATTGGTTGTCATTAGAATTATACATGTACATGTAGATCTATAGCAAGTTATGCCTCTCAGTTTATTCACTGTTGCAAGGAATCTGACATACATCATCACAGCAGAAAAAATTTACATTGTAGCATGATCACAAACCCAAACTGATAATTCTGTTATCATCGTGAGGTCCAGGGGCAGATCCAGCCATTTAAAAAAAGTGGGGGGAGGGGTCCCAACCCAGAGTAAAGGGGGGTTCCAACTATATGCTCCCATTCAAATGCATTGATCGTCCAAAAAAAGGGGGGTTCCAACCCCGAAACCCCCTCCCTGGATCCGCCAATGAGGTCAATTTACAAAAATGAAGTTACAGAGCCAACAAAAAATCTGATAGCAAAAATGAAACATTTTGATGGGATAAAAGGGGATATAAATAACAAAAAGAACAGAAAAATGTACAAACAAGTCAGATTTGGGGAAGGAACAGCCTGTATCACTCTCTCCTCTAAATTAAACATGTTAAATTAGTTTTACATTAGAAAAAAAATACATACTGCAACTGTGCTATTTGAGTAGTAAAATTGCATTGACTATATATTCATTTGTGTTATATATACAGTCACTGATTGTATTGCCCAGTTTATCATGTTTATGATGTAGAGTTTTGTTTATGACATCAATAAAACATACAGGTTCATGGACATTTTATGTTGCCTGCTCCAAATTAAAAAAAATATGTTTTTGAGCCTAAATATTTTATTTGAAACAGTTAATTGAGCTGCAATATATATTTAAAGAATTGCTATACATTATCTCAAAATATAAATTTTATTTTTACCTGGCTCAAAACAGGATAGAAATGCTCGGCAAAGTCTTACTCTCTACCTATTTCTAAGCCTTATTGATTAAAATTGATATTTCAAGACAATGCATGGTAATTCTATATGTAACTTAAGTTTACCTATAATGCTGCAAATTAATAATACTGCAAATATATTTTTCTGACATTAGAAAATTAAAAAGCGTGAGTGGTCAATTTTCAAGAATAATTATTTTAATTTCAGGAGATTGTTGGGTTCTCTCTGCGATTGCCTGTTTAACAAGTCCAGATCACCGAGAGCTGTTCAGACGTGTTGTCCCCGCTGATCAAGGTTTCCAAGATGGCTGGTATGCTGGTATCTTTAGGTTTAATTTCTGGCATTTTGGCAAATGGGTAGAAGTAGTGGTGTGGACGATCGATTGCCTACTTACAGAGACCAGCTGGTATTCATACACTCTAATCAATCTAATGAATTCTGGGCTGCATTACTGGAAAAGGCTTATGCTAAGTATGTCAATTTGTTACTGGATCTTTTTACCTACATAGTGTGGCCCACACATAAACTGAGAATACTGTTATCATGGTTATAGTTTAATTGTATTCTCAGTCGTGAATTCAACAATATTAATATTGACACAAAGAATAGGGTTGAAAAGAATATTTTAGGATCTATAGGTGTCAGACCACCAATTAAAAATCCCTATCTGTTCAACCAAATTTTGCAATTTTCACAGCTTTCTAAATATTTTACCTTAAGTTTAACTTCAAGGAAACCAGGTATATCCTGAATCGTACATGTATCACCTTCCTACATGCCAATTTTCAACCAATGTTTAAAGTCTTGTAACAAATTTCTGATTTTGAAAAGACAGGTACTACCAAAATAACTCCCGGTTTTCTGGAAATCTTAAATTAGTGTACTATGTAGCGCATTAATCCTGAATTTTTAATGCAAACTCATAGACAAGTGAATTTTGGCTCAAAATGGTCTAAATATATTTCCCTTTCACCAAAAGTTTCATTTCTGCAAATTTGTTGGTTAGTTTAAGTAAACAATGACATCAAAAGCACTATTTTGTGTCAAAGTAGGACTACTTTTACATACGTTCTAAATTGGAGGGAGTAATTGGTGGTCTGACACCTAAAGAGCCAAAAAAGTTGCTCAGAAATCTTTGTTTTGCTTTATTCTTAATCCTTAGTCAATTTGAAGTCAGAAACATCCTATCTGAGCATAATGTGACTTATATTACAAATTTCACAGCTAAATTTAAACTGACTGTAATGTATGACTTTGATAGAAAATACTTGAAAATTTCATTTTGGACTACAGGAACATAAACTTTCAATATCAAGATCAGTTTTGTTGATTTTTTTCTTGTTTGTTCTACTTCTTAAAAGACTTTCCACAATTTTTACAATGGGTTAAGTAAAAAATTCAAGGTATTGAAGAGTCAAGGAATATTGACCCCCCTTTTTTACACCTGGTGTAAGTAATGGGACTATTAAAAGATCAAAAGTGCAGTCATGGTCATTTAACTGTTTTTATTTTCTATCAGTTGATACAACTTAAGGCATAAAACTTTCATTTGAGGTAATAAATGGGATTTTTGTGAGTTTTTGCAATGTTTACATCAGGCTATGTTATCTGCCAAATACATGCTATGACGCAATGATATAAGGGATAAAAATCAAATAATTTCATTAAAACCTGATGACAAGAACTTTTTTTGGTGGTAAAATAACCATGTTTTAATGTTAATACCACAGAAACATCTTGCTGTGCATTTATAACAATTTGGGACATTTTTTTATGTGAAAGCATATTGTCAGGGTGGGAAAAGCTAAAAATAGCACAAATTCAGGTCTAAGGCTCTAAATTTGCAATATGTGACTTTTTGCCACCAAAAAGATTGAAATGTGACTACTATCACTTCATATGATCAGTTAAGTACGAAAAATCAATTGTTTTCTGAATTTGGGGTTTCACCGCATTTCCCTTAAAGGTGTCAGACCTCCAATTAAAAATCCCTATCTGTTCAACCAAATTTTGCAATTTTCACAGCTTTCTAAATATTTTACCTTAAGTTTAACTTCAAGGAAACCAGGTATATCCTGAATCGTACATGTATCACCTTCCTACATGCCAATTTTCAACCAATGTTTAAAGTCTTGTAACAAATTTCTGATTTTGAAAAGACAGGTACTACCAAAATAACTCCCGGTTTTCTGGAAATCTTAAATTAGTGTACTATGTAGCGCATTAATCCTGAATTTTTAATGCAAACTCATAGACAAGTGAATTTTGGCTCAAAATGGTCTAAATATATTTCCCTTTCACCAAAAGTTTCATTTCTGCAAATTTGTTGGTTAGTTTAAGTAAACAATGACATCAAAAGCACTATTTTGTGTCAAAGTAGGACTACTTTTACATACGTTCTAAATTGGAGGGAGTAATTGGTGGTCTGACACCTATAGCATACAAAAAATATAATACATTTTGTAATAAACAATAACACATATAAATGTATATCATAATGGAAATAGAGCGACAAATTATATTGAAAAAAAATCATTTTTTTTACGCCAAATGTGATGCTATCCAAAAGTTCTTGGGAGAACACTGGTTGGTGTTTATATATTTAACTCTCTGGTTTATGAATGCCTATGATAATTTGTGTTCTACATGTAGCCTTTATTCATAGAACTGATTTTGGGCTTTTTTAATGGGAAAAAGCTTCTGTGTAATATTTCAGACTAAATTCACATAATGGTATTATATTTGCTACTAAAATTTAAGAATCAAGAAGGACTTTTTGTTAATATTATGAGCAATATCAAACAGAAACCGGGTGATGTAGATGTCATCGATTATGGGTCACCATATCATATGGCCTTTGACCATGAGCAAAAGTAGAGATCCTTACCATTTTCACTAATTTCCGTCCAAAAAATCTATACAAAATAATTATGTTTCTTGATATGGATATAACTCAAATCTCATCATGCTTACAGTGATTTTTCACCTGTGTAGAAATTCATATTGAAGATATCATAAAATGGGTTTTACTCATACACTATCACAAATTTTGAATAGATTTTAAGCATTCACCATTAGAATCATATTACACTATTTACAAACATGATCTGTTTACTTTCAGACTGTATGGGTCATATGAAGCTTTGAAGTCAGGGAATGTTGGAGATGCCTTGTCAGACTTTACAGGGGGCGTCTCAGAATACTACACACTACGGGGACAGAAAGCCAACTATCCTAAGGCATTAGTCAACATATTGTTTAAAGCATTAGACAGACAATCATTAATAGGATGTGGTATCAATGTGAGATTAATTGCATGAATTACAATTGCTGGTTGAAAAATACCAAAAGATTATATTATAAAAGAAAAATGATACTTTATTGAATTAGTACCAACAGAAATACAACACATTGATTTGGATCTATTTGAATGACAAAACAATAAAGCTCAATAAAGGCATCCTTTTAGAAACTGGCTACACATTTTTTTAACAGTCTGGTCCTGCACCAACATAGTTAAAAAAAAAAAAAGGCAATACAATTTATTCATCTCATATAGATCAAAGAAACACTTATTCATAAACTTCATGTTTACAATTATTTTATGCTTGGTAATCCTGGATAAGCTTTTGCTAATTACAGTTCAATTTATTGTCTTCTTATACAACCTGGACACAGAGGAGTAATGGAACTTTATTGGTTGAAAAAGCAACCAGTGTATCATGCCCTCATGGCACCACTCTTTATTTTTTCATATACAACCAGTTGAGTTGGTTTAATGCTTAGTGGATGGATGACATATGTATGCTAGCAATGTTTCTGGTCTATAAAATATATTATTCATGATGTATTTATCTTCAGCTCCCACCAGATGGCAGGTCCCAGACAATGCCTGATGGATTAGTGACGGGTCATGCTTACAGTGTAACAGATTTAAGAGAGGTAAATTACAAAAAAGTCCATGGTGTCTTCTGGGATATAACATTGTAATGTGCCCTTTTACTAAACATGACCACATCTAGACAAAGTATTCCTAATCAACATGTCTGTTCTTACTCTTAAATGGTATATGCCTCTAAGTAAAGTACCAGTTTTTTCTTTCTACAATTACAATACCTTTGATGCCGATTGTAATTTATTTGTTCATATACTTCACAATTGATACAAAATTATTTTTAATGACAATATTAATATTCTTTTGCAGATTCTGTTGATGTCTGATAGTGGAGAAATCCCTATAACATTAATCAGGGTGAGGAACCCTTGGGGATACAAAATAGAATGGAGGGGCCGATGGGGTGAAAAGTAAGTGTTTTCTTTACTAAAACAAAAAACATTCAAAAGTCAGTACTGATAGAAAATATACATTTAATGGTGAACCCAATGGCAATGCATTCATGTTTTTCTTGACCATCCAGATTGTCTTAAAAGAGAGAAGAAAGATACCAAAGGGACATTCAAACTCATATGTCTAAAACAAAGGGACATTCAAACTCATATGTCTAAAACAAACTGACAATGTAATGGCCTAAAAAGACCAACAGGCAAACAACAGTGCACAAAACACAACATAGAAAACTTAACACTGAGCAACAAGAACCCTACCAAAAACTGGAGGTGAAATCATACTAAAATGTCCTCCATAATTTTGTATATAAGTGCATTGAAATGCCTCTGAAAGAGCACAGATTTTTTTTTATCAGTTTCAGGAACAATAAAGCTCTGAAAAATGTATCATTTGTGCATTAACTGAAATTCATTTTTTGCATTCCTCTAATAGTATAAGTTTTGCATATTTTTCTGTAAATCATTAATTTGCTATAATAAAAGCAAACTTTTATTTGCTTAATTATAGTATCCAGTTTCTTAAAATGTCTTTGCACTGCCTTGTACTGTGGATTAATTTATTTTTGTGAGAACCATTTTCATGGATATTTGATTTTGTGGATTTCCAAATTTCTGCATTTAATCATACAGCAAAGGAGTAGGTCCTGTAAGGGCTGATTTTGGCCTCAAATTTCAAGTTCATCTAACGAAAGTTTTTGGACACTTTTGAAACACTTAAGTGTCTATTTCAATTGATTCGATTAGTGTATATGAAAGATTTTAACTGATTTAGTCATTAAAAACGCTCTGATTCAAGCTTAATTATGAAAAATCTATCAAATATGCCAAAAAACGTCACTTTTCAGATGGTTTTTGTCAAAAATGAAAGTGGCTGCATCCTTGTTCATGCTCAACCTATATATATGTTTTGTATTTTCATCAAATACAACTTACATTTCAATATTATGAACGAACACGAATGCGTCCACTTTCATTTTAGACAGAAACCGTCAAAAAATTAACCTACATTTTCACAATTTTCTAAAACTGCTATATTTTGGGGCCAAAAAGGGGTCTTACTGAACCTACTCCTTTGCAATTCATTCAACATTTAAATCCATGGTTTCTCTGTACCAAAGAAATCCATAATAATTGGTTTTCAAAGAAGAATAATGAATCCACAGTAATCTAAATTCCTTTAAAGTTTTGATGAAATTTCTTGTCCTGCATATTCTGAAAAGAACAGTGTAATGTTTATCATACACCAGATTTATTGTCATTATAATACTACATTTATATTATATCACAGATCAAGAGAGTGGAACAGTATTCCTGAAATAGAACGAGAAAAAATGGGACTTATATTTAGGGATGAAGGAGAATTCTGGTAATCTTGCTTGTAGCAGAAATGTTATTTTAAATTTAGAATAGGGGAGATAATTTGTATGTATGTACAATCAAGCATTTGTCCAGGGTATTCTCTTCAAGGACTCTATCGAAATGATTCACACAGGCATTGGTTCACAAAACGGGTTTAATCAAGCATTTGGTAGAATAACTTGCATTAAAAAAATTATTATATCACAAAATAAAAGAAACTATAAAGCAAATTATCAGAAAGTTAAAAGTCTACATTCTGTTAATTAAATCTGTATGATAAGAATGTTAAAAATCATTTGTTTTCCTGTTTTTACCCTGATATCAAAGTACAAAGTTTGTGCTGAATACACATGCACCAAATCCAGTATTTGATTTGTTGATTTCTGAGTACAATAATCATATTCGAAAGTTTTATGACCGTAAGCCCTAGATTTATGGACATATGATATGATTTACAATCTATTATAAGGTAAATTCTATTAAATAGGATGGAGTTTGGAGATTTTCTTCAGAAGTATGACACATTAGAGATCTGTAATCTGACTCCTGATGCTCCTGTAGAAATGCCAAAACAGTGGCATACAGCAGAATTCCACCATAGATGGGTCAGAGGATTTAGTGCAGGAGGAAGGCCTTCAAATCAAGGTAAGACAAATTACTACTTCCGCCACAAATAAATTTAATTATTACATTGGTTGCAATGAATTACATTGATTTCCCAGTGAAATAAAAACCAATAATTTCACATGTTGTATGACGTCAGAGGAGTGAAATAACCACGTTAATTTCACTCCTCTGACGTCATACAACAATAGGAGTTGTCAAGACATTGATAACGTCAGATCAAAACAAATTGTGAAAGAGTAGAAAAAGATATAGTTCCTTTACATTTTCTTCTTTAAGTTCATAAAAAAAGCCATTTGCCAATGTCATAAAAAGAATAACTAATGAAAGAATTCAAATATCGAAAAATATTCAACTTGTGACCGAACAATACTGATAACTCATGCGCTGGGTGCATCGTGAATTAATGTGTTGTTCAGTCACTGATTATTTTTCTCTATTTGAATTCTTCGATAAGTTATTCGACCATATTTGTTTTTTTGCAATAGCAAAATGTGACCGCTGGCGAAAAATCCTGACTTTACTATAATGGAGTCTATTAGTTGCTCTGTCAGACATTCAAATAGTTGTTGCAGATATCAATATGACTCAACTTATTTGACAGTGTTTAGATACATGGTGTTTATGAGGCAGCAATCCAACAACATATTATTGACATCTAGAGATGTTTTTACAGTCCTAAACTTATGAAAAAGCATCTATAGCAGCAATCAATCTAAATAAATTATGTTAAAATTTGTCTGTTTGAATTCAAGGGAGATAATCAACACAAATCAATACAGTAAATTTAGAAATCCTATTTTTTTTTATCAGATATAAAATTCACAATTTGCAAACAACAGTGTACTAGAAAAACTGGCAGTTAGGGTTTTTGTAAAATAAATATGCATTTTCTCAGTTTGCAATTGATGTAGTTTAACATTTTTGAATTAGCATCCCCATTTATATTTTTTGGTTTATTGTAGACACCCATTGGTCTAATCCTCAGTTTTCTGTTACCCTGTCTGACAGGGATGAAGATGGAGATAATGTTTGTAGTCTGGTTATACAACTTATGCAGAAAGATGGACGGAAACTTAAACAGTTTGGAAAGAAAAATCAGCATATAGGTTTCTTTGTTTATCAAGTAAGAACTTAATTAGTTTCAGTGGAAAAGGTCCGGTAAAGGCAGATTATGGCCTCAAATTTCAAGTTCATCTGACGAAAGATTTTGGAGACTTTTTAAACACTTAAGTGTCTATTTCATTTGATTCAATTAGTTTATGTGAAAGATTTTTACTGATTTAGTCATTAAAAATGCTCTGATTCAAGCTTAAATATGAAAAATCCATCAAATATGCTAAAAAATGTCACAT
This sequence comes from Mytilus edulis, assembly GCA_019925275.1. Lineage (NCBI taxonomy): Eukaryota > Metazoa > Mollusca > Bivalvia > Mytilida > Mytilidae > Mytilus > Mytilus edulis. Next base: position 112,095,323 of record CM034350.1, on the reverse strand, counting down.
TTCAGATGGTTTTTGTCAAAAATGAAAGTGGCCGCATCCGTGTTCATCCTCAACCTTTATACATGTTATGTATTATAATCAAATACAACTTACATTTCAATATTAAGAATGAACACAAATGCGGCCACTTTCATTTAAGATGGAAACCATCCAAAATTTAACTAAAATGCTAAAATTGTGAAGATTTCAGTAATTTAGCATGAGTTAATGATGCTAGTACCCGATATATGTGCATTGTATTGTCAAAAACACCTCATGTTTATGTAGCAGAAGCATTCTACTTTCCAAAAAATAACTTACAGTTTACATTTAACAATTTTGTAAAACTGCTATATTTTGGGGCCATAAAGGGGTCTTACTGAACACTCCTTTTAAGTTCTTAAATTTTCAATTAATGCTGAAAGAACACAAAATTTTGAGAATTTAAATCCAATTTTGACTGCCTGAATATACTAAATAGCTGCAGACAATGTTTGATTATTTGATGCTAGTCATTTACAAATATGTTTTGTGAGTTATAGACAACATTATATTTTAATTGAAAAACACTGTAGGAATCAGTCTTCTACTGTCTTAAATATTAGTTTTCTTTTTTGAGTAGAAAAGTATCACAAGAAAGCCAACAAGTTTCTAAAAAAAATTAAGGCGTTATTTGTGTAGCTGACTTTTTGACCATTCTTGGTGTCAACTTTTTAATGATATCCCTTTCTTGAAGTTTTAATCGAATTATCTTTTTGTTTCAGAATTTAAAGAGTCATCCATTGCCATTGAAGAAGGAATTTTTTGACAATAATCAAAGTGTACAATCTAGTGGTCTATTTATAGATTCTCGACAAATTATAAAGAGATTAACATTACCGAGAGGACAATATGTAGTGATACCGTGTACGTGGGATATTAATGAAGAAGCAGGATTCTACCTCAGATTCTTTTTTGAAAATCAAAACACAGCAGAGTATGTATCCAATACTGGTATTTTAGTCGACACCAACAGTTTGGAAAACCAGATATAAATATATTGATTTAGAGTCTGTAAACAAGCAGGTCAAGGCTGTCTATGGTCAGCTGTGTGTTGAAAGTTGCAACCTTAGTTTTAATATAGCCTTGTTTTCAAACTGATAATTTAAAGTTATAATGCATCCTCTATGTTTCAGTCAATTTCTAGTTACCCATTGCATTGCAGATTACAATTTACATTTACAAAGTTTTGCCAATTTCTATAATTTGCAGTTTTACATCCGCTCATTAGAGAAAACTGCCTTCTCTTTATTTTTGACATGTTTTATCAATTTGCAAGTCAGATATTATTGTAAAAGTAACTTGATGCAACAGTATAAAAACACAAATCAAATAATTTTTTATAGTATAGATATTGTACTATGGGAAGAAAGTCAAGAATAACTGTATAGAATTGTTTGTTTATTAGAATTTTTGGAATTTTTATTGCAAACTTTAAAATCTAATTTAACAATGTATTGTTTTATCAGTTCTCAGATTGTTTAAGTAAAAGGTGTATTTAAACTATTGGAACATCATAATTGTTTTATAAGACTGTACACTTATGTACTTTCAGAGATGTGGATGAAATTCCAGAAAAATCTGACACTCCTCTACCTCAGCATCCTCCTGATAAGGAACGAGAAGAACAGTTTAAACGATTCTTTTATGCTGTGTCAGGGGAGGTAAGTCTTGTAGCACATAATCACAACTACTAAAAACAGCATCAAGCGCTGTGTATATGGCACTGTAAATTCAGAAATTATTGTGACATTTTTATTATTGCAAAACAAATGCAACAGTGTTATAATCACAATAATTTAAACTGGCATTTTGAAATTTTTCTGTATGAATTAAACAACATTTTTCACAACATGGCAAAAATTAAAAATTGCATTTTAGTCCAAATGACAAAATTGCAATAATAAATGCACCCAATAATTTCTGAATTTACAGTAGTTGTAAAAGTAAGCTAATGTAAAATTACAGAACATTATCAAGTCAACATAAATATTACTGCCTCATATGTCTTATTGAAGCTTGTATGCCAGAAGAGAGTGATGTCGTGGGAAGGATCTGGCTTAGTTACTAAGCTAGATGGTTTACTTGTAAACCAGATCAAATTCATATCACAATTTGATCCAATAGAGAAGTTGATATTTACACTGTAAAAAAAAGAATTCCATATACAAAAAATATTCCATAGAAAGATATTATGTGAAACACAGAAAAAAACCTTGAGTCAACATATGATCAACAACAATAGGAAAGTGCATGTGCACAGTCATTAAATTTAAATCTGTATACAAAATACAAAAAATACTTTTTTCTTAAGGCTACAAAGATAGTAGAGTATTCTTATTAATGACAATACAGAAAAAACATTGATGAATGCAGGGATCTCCATGGATGAAAATTGAACCATGGAGGAACTTTCACCATTACAAACCTTGTCTACGCTGTACAGTGTAGCGCAATCGGAAGTATTTTATCCCTCCATACAAGGAATGGTGAACATGCTAATTCATTGCTTATTTAAATTATATTTATTTGAATTTTCATTATAGAATTAGAAGTATCAATATTTTCATTTATTGCCGTTTTTAACCATTCAAATGCCAAGTCTTCATGGTCCCCCCTTATTCGAGAATGACCAAAAGCTGTCATGAAGGTCCCCATGCAGATTTCTTTTATTTTTGGTAATTGTTATGGGGGTTAAAAATCATCTGATGTGGAGCTTATTTTTCGTGGACACTGTCAAATTCAGAGCCCATTACCGGTATGGCTGATTTGCAGCAACAACAAAACAATTCGTACGGGTTATGTAAAAGGTTAATTGAGATTTGTAAAGCAAACGTTGACAAATGAAAAGGTTTTTAATGACTTTATCTGGAAAAATTGATGCTGTGCAACATGCATCTTTCGAGTCTGAATAGAAACCGGAAACGCGGATGTATCAATTTGATTGTAATATACGAAATGAATTCGGAATTTAGATACGATATTTCTTTACAGGAAATATTTAAGTTTTTACTTTTAAACTTTTAAAGTAATTATAAATTATCGTTACAGCAGTACTCGAGTTATTTGCGATGAAATAATATTTACTGTTTTGCGTCTTATTTTGTACTTCTTAAAAAAGGGGGATGCTGATTGCGTAAGTCAAAATAAAGCACGTGTTCGACTTGTTAAACTGTTTTCTTTGTAACTGGATTAATTTATTAATTAATTTATTTAATCTAAATGATCATAATCATTTGCTGAAACTTAGTTGATTACTTCGACAAATGGATCGTCTATCCTCAGATAGTATTCTCCTGTCTGGTTTGTTGATCTACCTGTACAAGCTCAGGTACAAGTAATTAGCGATCTTAATCCGGATATCCCTCAGGCGTTAGAACTGTATTGGATTATAACATAAAAAGCCTAAGGGTTATGCAATTACATGCATTTGATTATAATTGATAAAAAATGGCGTCGGGCTACAAAAAACGATGAAGTTTTGAACGATGGCGGAAGACAATTTAACGATGGCGCAAGACAATTTAACGATGGCGCGAGTCATTTGACGATGGCGCAAGACATTTGAACGATGGCGGGGCTCCATCGTTAAACAGGCCATGGAGATCCCTGGAATGTTAATCTTATTTTAGGATATGGAAGTAACACCTTATGAGTTACAACAAACATTAAACGAAGCATCAAGGAAAGGTAATTAGAATAAATGTTAAGCTTCCTAAAAATAATATAATACATATGAAGTAAAAGCTACTGTTATTTCAATAACATTTCATATGTTTACAAGACTACAAAATGGTATGGTGATATTGTTGTTATCATTATTAATCTGTCAACACAATGAATTACATGCGAGAACTAATATTCGTTGGAACACTTTGCTTAAGGAATATTGATAGGGAAAACTTTAGTTTTTATTGTGTGAATACCATAGATTAGAGCAATGGATAACTTTTGAGATAAAAATAATTATGATACAAATTATTTTATTTTTGCTGATTTACAGGGCCACTTTAGTCCTCTTTGCACTGTATATCAAATCAGCACATAATATTTAATGAACTTGGAAACTTGTTTAAGATTTGTTTACTAAAATAAATTTCTATAATTACTATTTTTCAGATCAACATCACAGAAATACGAGTATAGACACATGTAAAAAATTTGTGTCTTTGTTAGATGTATCCTTTCAGTCTTCATTATACCCCCGCTTTAAAAAAAGGGGGGGTATACTGTTTTACCTCTGTCTGTCAGTCCGTCCGTCAGTCCGTCCCATGAAACTTTCGTCACATTTTTCTCAGGAACTACACATCCACCCTTTCTGTAATTTGGTATCAACATTTATATATGTCAGCCATACCGTGTGATGCGTTTTCAGATTTATCACTTGACAACTTCCTGTTTACCGAACACTTGTATGATTTTACACATGATAGCCAAGTTGAAAATTTTCGTCACATTTTTCTCAGCAACTACAATACAAGGATTTCTGAAATTTGGTTTCAGGATTTATATAAGTCAGCTATACCGTGTGATGCGTTTTCAGATTCATCACTTGACAACTTCCTGTTTACCGAACACTTGCATAATTTTACACTATTAATATTATCCACTTGCGGCGGGGGTATCATCAGTGAGCAGTAGCTCGCAGTTTCACTTGTTTATACTGTAGTAGGAATAATGGTTCAATTCAGATTTCTTAGAGACATTTCTCTCGCTTGGTTATAACCTTACAATCAATATGTTTTATGTTTTATCATTTTCAGAAAATAATCAGATGATGCATAATCATGATAATCATTTGAATGTTTGAAAGGCATCTTCTGACACACAGTCATTTAAGCAAACCAAAATGCAGTTCGCAGAATGCTTTTGACTGTTAAATTTTTGTTGTCTCCCCTTAAAGGACATTTGGTAAAATTTCCTTAACCTTGTTCAGACAGAATTATTAGGGAAAATAGGTTATACAGAATTCTTATACTTGTGGAATTTACTAAAAAGTTGGAAGGTAAGTCATTTTAGATTCTATATATAAACACCAATAAGTTTACTACACACATAATATTTCAAAATTGGCAGGATCTATATTCTTTATGAATTATGAAGCATCTTTTTTATTTATATAGTTAAATCAAGATCTCAATTGTCCCCAACCAAATTACAAGACATTTTCAGATTTGTTTCCCTTTCAGTTTGTATATTTATTCTACATTGAAAATAATGAACAAGTTCAAAATATTATTGATATCTTTAAGCTAATTTAATAATAAAAAAAAAATCATCATTTATATAGATAAAAATGGAATACAACACGTCACAAATAATATTTTGCAGAGAGATGTTTCTCAAGATACTTAAAAAGTGATGAATCTCTCTACTACACAGCCAAATTTTGCTCACGTGAATTTCACATGAATTTCACATGAATATCACGTTAATTTCACGTGAGCAAAATTTGCCTGTGTACATACAAATTATTTAGTAAAATTTTAACATCTCAGAATGTTCAGAAATTTGCATCAGTAAATTTTATATAAACAGATATATAGCTAAATGTTGTAGTTTTGTAATATTTGTTTTCGTTGTAGAGAATATACTTCCAGTATGATACAGACAATATTGGATCTTTTAGTTGTTTTGAATTAAGGAGGGCACTTGGAGCAGCAGGTATAGTATATTTAATAATTTAAAATTGTATATTGATTAGTTTTTAAGGAGCATGTTCTGCTTAAGGTTGTTTATTTTGTAAATTTACAGTCATGCCATAATGAAATTTTAATGTTATAAATTATCTTTACAGAAAACATGTGATATGGTATAGACTAGCAGTAATTTGTGTAATTTGAAAATACCGGTAAAAAAGATGTGGTATGATTTTTAATGAGACGACTCTCAACCAGATATTAAAAGCTGTAGAAGTTTACAACTTTAGGTCAACAATGAATAAAAAATGATACAGCATAGTAAAATATAAAAGGCCCTGAAATGATAAAAACAATTCAAACAAAAATACATATGGTCTATATTATGTACAAAACAATAAACAGGAAAAAAAACTGAATTACAGGCCCCTGGCTTTGGTCAGACACATACAGAATGTGGCGAGGTTAAATATGTTTGCTGACGCCAAACCCTCCCCATTGCCTGAGAATGTGGTGATACAGAACAACATAAGAACAAACTATAAAAATTAGTTGAAAATGATTCGACTCATCAGGTTGATTCAGAACACAAAAAGACAAAAAAGTACACATCTTAGAGTGCTTACAGAAAGCTAAACCAAAAAACAACTATTAAAATAATCATGTGTTTGTACAACCATTCTTCAAACCCAGTCAAGGCATAATAGTACTTTGGAAGTATTATAATTGTTTTGCTTTTTTTTTCAGGTTTTACCATAAACAACAGTTCTATGCAAGCTTTGGTATTTAAATATTCTAATGAGAAATGTCATATAGACTTTGATGGCTTCCTTTCCTGTCTCTCTAAACTTACAAAATTGTTTAGTAAGTATGAATATGGTATTATTTTTGAAACACAAAATTATCTGGCTACTCAGATGAAATGAAAATTATATGGCACAGCTCTGCAATTAATATTACAATGGGGTTTCATTTAGACAGCAGATGAAAAACAGTGATGGATTTATGCCACATCAGCAAAAAAGGTTATATCTTAAAAATCCAGTAATTAAACCTAGCCTCAAAATTTAGAAATATTGTCATAAACTGTAACATATTTATATATTGTTGTTCCTTATTTATGCGCTTGATCCCATTCTATCATCAAAGTAAATATTTTGTTTGTGGAAATTTTATCAAGAAGCATTAAATATATGTAGGTCACATTCTTATATTATTTATTATTAACTCTTTTATAAGTATTAAATTATTTATTGAAAATATCTTGTGAAAAATATTTTTGACTGATGATTTACAATTAATAATAAATTTCAGATGACTTCAACAATATGAAACAGAATGGCCAGATTACTTTAAGCATTGATCAAGTAAGTAATGTGTACTGTCTATTGTAATCATCAATGCGTTTGATCAGTGAATGCGGTACACAGGATGAAAAAGCTTTCAGATGATGATAAACAATATTTGTATAATAAAGTTACACCCTATCCCCCAACCTTTCCCCTCAAAGATAAAAAAACTAGTACTTTGGATTGATCAGATGTTTCCAGAGTTGTCTCCCATGTAAATCTATTTCTTAAAATTGAAATTAATCAGATAGTTCAAAACATTTACAGTGAGTTGATTGTAGGTGTTATGGTAAAATTTTACCTATAGCTCAACCTGTTTTTAAAATTGTCAACACAATAGGGACATTTAAATTGACCAGTTGGTATTGTTAGATTTAAATCTACCTTGATGCTACCTGTAAAAATTTTTATTCACCTAACCAAAAGTTTCAGCATGCTTTTTTCCTGAACTTTTTTTGACCTAGGATTATTCTATTGAGAGATTTTTATTTTACTGTCATTCAAAATCTTATGAGTGATCAAGCCAAACAAGAATGACTATATCATATATTTTATTTTCTTGCAGTTACATGTAATTTAAAATTGCATGACCTAAAATGCACTACATTTCATCTAAATGTTTGCATAGCCACTACTAGCAGTGTTTAATACCCTAAATAATCCAGTCGTAATCTTTCACTCACTTTAATGAAACCTCAAAATCATATTTGAATAAACAATTTCATTAATTTATTTACATTAATATTTGACATCTCATCCAGAATTCCAATGATTTTAAATAATTCCCAATTCTATTCATTTTTCACTACTTCACTAGATTTTTTTCTAAATCCATAGTATAAATTCTGATTAACTTCCAATTATATACATCCTAATTTAACAGGTGCAGAATCTATACATAATTCAGAATCATTTCCATTACTATATTCCAAATAGTTATCCTCACTTATATTTTGTAATATTTTATTTATATTTTTACTATATATCACCTGATTTTAATATATCCACAGTAAACATTTTATTTCATTTCCTATAATAAATTTCCAAATCAAACAATATTTGATTCAGAATTTTATAATGACTATTTCCAATTTCACATTCACTTAAAACATTTCCTCATGTTAGGAATATTTTAGAATATTTTACTTTCATTTTTCACTTTATCACTAGATTAGACTATATCCACTGCATTACTTCAACATTTTATTTCATTTCCTATAATAATTTCCAAATCAAACAATATTTGATTCAGAATTTTATAATGACTATTTCCAATTTCACATTCACTTTTAAAAAACATTTCCTCACGTTAGGAATATTTTAGAATATTTTACTTTTATTTTTCACTTTATCACTAGATTAGACTATATCCACTGCATTACTTTAACATTTTATTTCATTTCCAAGATCCCATTTAAATAGGGAATCATCTTAAATTTGTAATAGATCCCAAAATTAATAATGAATATTTCAAAAATCACATTTAAAGCCACAGAAACATGTTGGATGAACTCACACTATATCTCCTACTTGAATTCCAGTTTTGAAATCTTTAAATCTTTGACATAACTAAATCCCATCGTATGAAAAATTGAATTCCTTTAGTGAACACAGCATTTTATGCACAAAACTCCCACTAATATTATAATAGATTTCAAAGAAAAAACACAGCAAGGTATACTCCAAAATTATTTCGAATTTTATATGTACAACATCATATGTAAGCCCCACAAAACGGTTTGAATGAATTATTTCCTCCTTGATGTCCTTCATGACAATAAAATCTTGAAAGAAACACATCACATTTTAAGAAGCAAAATTGCTATAAAAAGTCTGAGTAGTGAATTCAAATAAAATAAATCCAATATTGTATGCACAATGACACCAAAAGATTTAAAACATTGCAAATAATAATCCAAAATGAGAATCTTGAAGGGTCATGTGAAGAAAAAAACAACATATCCCTCTGAAAATTTAAACTGTAAACACCCTGAACAGCTATTTCTTGTTTCACTGGCAGCTGGACAATACTATGTATAAGGGTTCGAATTTTAAAGAAGCATTTTGGTGTAAAAACAGTTTAAATTTTCAAACATAGTAATACATATTTATTTTAATCTTTTACTGATTTAGAATTTTAGGTAAAAATTTGATAAATCAAATATATCAGGGATTTAAAACAATGAAAACCAAATTATTTTCTTCCCTATCAATTTTTAATAGAATAATCCTAGGTAAGAAAATCTTCAGGAAAAAAGCATGCTGAAACTTTGGGTTAGGTGAATAAAAATCTGTACAGGTAGAATCAAGGTATATTTAAATCTAACAATACCAACTGGTCAATTTAAATGTCCCTATTGTGTTGACAATTTTAAAAACAGGTTGAGCTATAGGTAAAATTTTACCATAACACCTACAATCAACTCACTGTAAATTGAAATTTTTGAAAACCTTTCTCATTAAAGAAATTTAAGGTAACAAATTTTGACTCTTACATTTTTGCAGGACATGTCTGGTCGTTCCTGTGCTAATTTCGAGGACAAAATGTGTCTACATTAAAAAAAAATAAAAAAAATTTAATTTTAAAAATGTCTCATTTACATGTTTGATTAGTTGTATTTAAGGCTATACACATAATTTATTGGGCAGAATATTAAAAAATCACCATCCAAATGCAAACTGCTTTTTTGGATTTATTTATTTCTGTGGGTATCAATTTTCATGGATTGAGTAAACCTTTTTGTTGGTATTTAAGCCTGCAAACATTCCTAAATAAAATTTGTAATTCATTGAACATTTAAATTTGTGGTTCTCCAGTACCCACAAAATCCACGAAAATTGATATCCAACAAATATTAATGAATCCACAGTATTCTACAAAAGATTGCATGTGCTTTAGGTTAATTTAAAAGCTAAAATGAAATAAAAATTGCCTCATGATTTATTTTCCTAAAATAGTCAGTTTAATGAGGTCGCAGTAATTGGTGGTATAAGACAAGCTGAAAGTTTAAATATGCCAATTATTTTCTCATTTCAGTTTATTCAGAAATCATTCCTATCCTGACAGGAGATGTGAGGATATTATCTCTGTTTTTTCTCAAGGAAAATTTCATTAGCGATGAGGTGTTGTAGAATAGTTCTTGTAATCGTCAGCCATATAGTCTCCAATCACTTCATGCCATCTGTAGTTATTTTAGTATACATTTAAAATATTTGAACAAAGAAGCACCTGAGTTCACTTTAAAATCCTGATATTTATCTGACCTCATGTTTTAAATAGGCTGGACTGTTTAGAATTATAAACTTTAACCAAAGTTTGTTTTAGACACAATGAATTTTTAATGACATTTAGTAATTTAGGATTTTGTAAAAAAATTTGATGGTGGACACTAGGACTAAGGACTTATAATGGGTATTACATGTCTGAATTATAGATTAGTAAAAGTAATCTAAAAGTATAAAAATGCTGACAAAGCATTGTTTAAAATATTATAAAAAATCAAAATTTGTTCTGATCAGATTACTGCTGGCGTTTTGTTTTAAAAATATCCTCAAGACTTATGAAAGTTGAGGATTATTTTTTTTATATCTGGAATGTGAATGTCTTGCACAGATTTTACCTTATCTTAAAGCAAACAACTCTCCACAGTTTTCATGAATCCCACAAATCAAGGGAGAGAACTCATGTGCTCTGGAAGGGTCAGCAGTTCATTGTTATCAATATTGTTGTGAAAAGACAATTGTTTTTACATCTCTCAGGGTTGATCATTACAGTTAAATGGTTTAGTGATTAATTCATTACATCGATTATTATTTAAAAAATTGTATATATATTTGTAATATACTGTAAATCTATATTTATATACGTCTGCAAAGTACAATATCCAGTATAGATGATATGGGTTATTTTTTAGAATGTTGTAAACATAATTTTTTAATATAAAACTTTTATTTTTATTGTTTATATATAAAGTTGTTAAATATTTATAATTTTTGTACTTGAATGTTTTATGGTGACATTCCCTCCATTTAGTGGTTTATCGGCAGCAAGTTTTGAATATCTATTTTGTTGTTTGTTTGTGTGGTTTTTTAATTCACTGTTAACAGATGTTGCACTGTACATATATATAAATATTTTTCTGATAACTTTTATGAGTTACATCAAATTGATTTGTTATATTTTTAACTTTTTAGCTTTTTGGCAAAATAAATGAATTAGAAATATGTATACACAATAGACTATTTCCATACTACTGTCTATATGGTAATTAGATTAAGACTTTGAAGTTGCAAATATTTGTTTTCATGAAAATTGAACAAAATTAATTTTATTTGATGTGAAAGAATGCTTTCCATTTATTATTCATCTATTTTTCTGATTACTTATTTACCCTTTATAACATTTGATTACAAGGACAATACTTTTTCATTTGATTAAAGGGCTTTTTTAGAAATGCTCAAATGAAGAGGTCAGAAAGCAGGTCTAGTAAGAGATGCTCTATTTTATAAATCCTATCGGTCAATGATAAAGTTTCTGTATATAAGATATGTTTAAAACATCTACGCAAATATTTGTGTTTTGCTTAGTTTTTATGTATGTACTGGTACTGTACTGTTTCTATATATACTTTTAGCCCTCTAGAATTGAAGAGCTGATGAGAGCTATTGCCATTACTTGTCATATTTCATTAAAACTCAGCTGCAATAATTGGCCAAAGAACTAAGTTTTTGTATTATGCCCTTTGATTGCTTCAGATCTTTATCCAGGAGGCATGGTGATGAATCTATTTCAATATGGAGATAAAAGCATATATTGAATTGAGGCATATTTACATGTTTGATAAAAATGACATTACCAACTGAATCCAGAATTTTGTGGAATGGTTATTCCCAAATATCCTTTTAAAGTCAAACCTGAAAAATGTCTAAGCTTGATATGCAAGTTTTAAAATTGCTTGAAATAATTGATTACATTAATTAAACTATTAGAACAGCTCTCTGGTGTTCCTATCTAGAACCATAATTGACAGCTCTGCCCATTATCCTTAAACAAGAGCAACCTATGGGCTGAAACATTTTTAACATCTCAGAAACTAACTTAGCCAACAGAAACCAACATTGGTCCCTTTCAAAATCATTATTACAAATTCAAAAAATCATATAGAATAGATTATAGATATTTTTATTGACAAACGAATTAAGGAAGTTTTTTTTTATGAAAAATTATTGCTTATAGCCGAGTAAAACTAGTGCAAAAAGAGAAACTTCTTTGCTGATTTTGGTAAACATGTTGGCCCTTTTAAAATGGACATTTACAGTTATTTTTTAATTCTAACAAGATGTAATGCGTGCTTCAATGAGAGAAAATAAAAAAAAAGAGGACTGGTTATAATTTGACCTTGAAATCTTATTTCTATCGTTTATTTTAGTTGTAATTTGAATGTTTAAAAGAATGCATGCAGAGAATAATGTATTTCTTTTATCTTTTGTTCTATTTATTATGTTTTAAATATATATTTGATGACTTCTGATCCAGTTACACACCAGGTGAGCAAAAGATCAAAATATAATTCCCTAGTTATATGATATCATGGCACTTTTATTCTAATATAGGCAGCGAGTTTATCACGTTACATCACCTTCTTGCCAGAAATAGATCAATTGTACCATTAAACATTAATATCATTGTAGATTTAGTTTCCAATACAGTAAAGGTGACTTAAAATGACTAAGTATGAAAGGTTTAAAATGCTTACAATGTTAACATATTGCTATGAATCATATAAATTGTACAAAATAGGGCAAAATATGATTATGCAAAATTGAAATAGCAGCAAAGGTGCTTTTTATTGTCTGTTGACTAATTATTAATAATTTTGATATTTATTTGAAATTAAATATTTCCATTAGTAAGTTTATTTCCTTTTAAAAGAAAATCTTTAAAAGGGAGATAAATTATGTAGAAAAAAACATTATCAGAATGAATAAAGCTTCTAAAACTATAAACTCAGGACAGCAAAAGAAATATACTTTTATTTTGATATTTAAATGGTATTTACTTAAAAGTATCCCTAATGGGACATACATTTTAGTAGTGCTACAATATCACAAATCACTGGTAACAGTTTGTGTTTTGATGGAGTGCTACTTGATAAACGAAAGTTTTTATTTTAAACTTCCATTTGATTTTTTTTTAAATGGCAGTTATATTTTACTCATTATCATAAAAAAAAAATCAACTTTTTTTAATTTTATCAAATGATTTGTAGTAGATATTGTGTTTTATAATACTTGTTGTTTGTTGAACATAATTATAAACTGGTTGTTTTTACTTAATTTTATCTGTGAATTAAAATGTAACTTGTGATAAAAAGTATATTGTTTTCATTGCCATTTAATAAACATTTATGTTTAGTATGACTATCAGATTTTGTAAAAATCAATGAAAGGTCTTATCTTTGACATCTGAACTGTCGGACCTCATAGGTATAGTTACAATGTAAATTTTTAACACAAGACATGCATTTTTTTATGGCCCAGCAACGAAGTTTTACCAATGTCCGAAATTCCGTCATTCCGTCATTCCACAACAAACCATTATACAGAGTTTTTTTCTAAACGCAGATATTGGGCTGATTTTTGGTATGTGAGTTAACCATGATGAGTTACAGATCAAATTTAAGTTTCGTTCTGCTCCACTAATTTTTGCTGAAATTATAGGCTACCAGCATGTTTGTGTCCACATGTGTTATTGAAATTGCAGATTTTTCAACTTTTTGGGACGGGGCCATTCGTGTCGCTTTGACACATCTAGTTTAAACTTTGCTTACCCTTCACAATTGAAATAAATTTGACCGAGATGATATTTTCTGATGAGAAACGTGAATTATTTTGTTTATTAATGAAGAAATCCCATATACCGTAAACTATTACATTCCAGAACTCAAAATGGTAGCTATTCTTAGTAACAGACAGACAAGATTGATAAATTTCATTCTGATCCAACAAAACCAAAAATTTGCATTAATTGTACTAAAACTATGACTACAACTCAATGAAACAGGAGGTTCTGTGTCGAAAACCTATTATGTGTCAAATATTTAATTACAATCCAAATTTAGACCTGTATCAAGCCTGAATTGTGTCCATTTTGGTCCCAACTTTTCAGGGTTGGACATCTGCTGTCGTAATATTGTTTTTGAGATTTCATAAGAAGAATTCTTGATGCACACTTGAAGAATTCATATATGATCACTAATAGAGATGTCTATATATACTGATATACTTATACATTTTTGTACATGAAATCCTTTGGTCAATACAAACGTTTATCCTCATGTGTGATTTTCTTCAAATAAAATGCCCCTGCCTCTCAATTAACAATTTAATAACATGGCTCTCCTATTAGTATGATGGACTTAAATCTGTTATGCCAGTGTAAAATTTGTTGTCTTTTTGATAAAATGATATTATCTCAAAGTATTCCATGGCCATGTGTTTTATTATACCACAATGTCTGCATTTTTTGTTTGTTTAAGGGATTTGACTAAGTACAATATACCAAGAATATAAACACGCAAAAAGTGATTGAAAAGTAAGCATTAGTTTTCTTGTTTGAATTGTTTTACATTGTTTTATCGGGGCCTTTTATAGCTGACTATGCGGTATGGGCTTTGCTCATTGTTGAAGCCCGTTGGTGACCTATAGTTGTTAATATCTGTGTCATGTTGGTCTCTTGTGGACAGTTGTCTCATTGGCAATCATACCACATCTTCTTTTTTATATCACATTAAAAAATGTTGTTATTTCAATCAATTTTTGAAATCTTACAAAATAAGAAAGAACAAAGTATCCTTACCTTTATTTCAAACACACATATATATATATATTTGTTTAAAGTTGGCTATAAAAGGCCTGACATGAAAAATACGAAACAATCCAATTGAGAAAATTAACAGCCCATTTTATAACATAGCAGTAAACAAAAAAAAATGCATGACAGACATGAAGTATGGTATTCAAGTTGGATATTTGCTATAATTAGGTTTGACAGTAAATTTAATTTTAAATTAGTGTTAATAACACAGTAACACATTTTTGTGTAAGTGTGTGTGTTAGTGTATATGTGATTGCATTTAAACTTTGATGTTTCTGTGAGTTGCATGTTGACACTTTATGATTGTGTCATTAACATGTTAATCCTAGATGTTTTTGTCAGTAACATGTTAACAATATCTGTGTGTAAGTTGTGTAATTGTGTAAGTTGCATAATAATCTGAGATGTGTCTATGTGTAACATGTTACTGACAGTTGTTATCATGAGTTTCATGTTAATGCTAATTGTTTGTGTGAGATACTAGTTAACACTTAATGATTATGTAAGTTCATGTTAATCCTCGATGTTTTTGTGTGGTACATATTACTGCCAGTTGCTATCATGAGTTTCATATTAACACTAGTTGTTTGTGAGAGATACTAGTTAACAATTAATGATTATGTAAGATGCATGTTAATCTGAGATATTTCTGTGTATTACGTGTAATTGCTAGATGATTGTGTAAGTTACATGTTAACACTATTAGTTTCTATTAGTTACTTGGAACTGATAAGTAATGTCATGGATATTACATCTTAACATGTTATATTTATTAAAAAATACAAAAGTAACTGCAAGATAGTCAGTTCGTTTTGACATGATTAACAGAAAAAAAATACATTGACCTATTTTGAGCCAAAACTACAAAGCTTTAACAAAGTGTAAAAGAACAAAAATACCGAACTCAAAAGGGAAATTCCCTTATTTAAGGAATGACTGTAATATTTTTTTCTGTCTTGAAGAAATAACATAAAAAATGTAGTGCACACTGAATAACCAGCATAGCAGGTTATTTTAAAGTGACACTGTGTGCACCACATTTTTTATGTTATTTCAAATAGACAGAAGTCATTATTTTAATTCTAAAGCTGTAGTAAACTGTAAAAAAACGTTGATGATGTCACAGTCACATGACTAAATTACGTCTATGACCTGATAAACAAAACACTTTCAGCCAATCTGAAGACCCATTACATCCAAAATTAAATTATCAATTGGTAAAGATCAAAAGCTCAATTGCAACAAAAGACTCTTGATGGTACCTGAATACAGTCAGGTTCCTACTTTGTCAAAATTATCTCCCCATTACGCCAGTTCATTTTCACAATCGTAGATATGGAAGCCATTGTAGGGATGACGCGCTGCCAATTTGCTCTTGGAAACGGATAAATTTATCTACATTGCACCATTACGATCCTTATATGTCAGTTGTATTTTAAAAGACAAATGTATCAACTAGCTAATGAGCATCAGTTAATGATCTTGTCTGCATTGATTCAACTTAAATCTATTGTCTGATCGGTTGTCAGGTGGAATTTTCGAAAATTCATAAACATTTATAAAATTTCTAATTAGATATTTCGTGGAAGGGCAGACTAGATTTTTTAAATGGTTGAAACCTATAAACCCTAGTTTTCACACACAAACAATTATAATTTTTCGAAGATATGCATTTTCATCATCCAACTTGAAAGACTGTCGTCAAGTACTTTCAGTAAAAAAAATAGCTATTCCAACACACCTCTGTTTTTGTGATTCATTAGATAGGTATTTCACTTCACCCATATGGGTCAAGATCTTTAATTGTTTTTACATAGGCGGTAATGGAAACGTTTTTTCCTGTAGCTCAGTCCATATCGTAAACTTGGATATGTATGATAGCTCATTTCGAAGCTGTGACATTTTCACATATGTGGTTAAATTTTCGGGGTACGAAGTGAGATTACTTTTTCCGTAAATTAGCATACCCCGAACATCCTTTTGTGATTCGGCTCCTTGTGGTAAAATATCCCCTTTTTAACACAATAAGTTCTTTGAAAATTTAATACTTTAAACACATTTAATAGCTCCATAGTTTTTACACATTTATTCTATGCTCCTCTACTTTCCTAATCACCACAAATAGTTAAGTTCAGTCATTTGTAAAAAATAGAAACATGTCCAATATCACTACAGAGTTTTTTTCTTTACACATGACTTTTGAGTTCCTCATTTCGAGGCGCATTAGGGATGTTGTCCCATATATTTCATCTTTTAGTACTGTGATTTTTTTATGTTATAAAGTCAACCTGTAGCTTTGATATATAAAAATGATAGAATCTGAAGCGAGACTATGTATGAAATATTCTTGCTTTGTACGATATCAAGACAAAATATTCAACTCAAACACGCCCTAACATAAAAAGGTGCACTCGATTTTCTCTTTCGATACAATTGTTACCCACTTATGGAATTTTTTCTTGAGTCACATAATGGAAGGGCAAACACAAAAATTACTGAACTAATAGATTGATATGTTTTCCGTCCGTGGTAAATTTTTTTTTTAAAACGGAGGTTATGCATTTTCTACATCCAACTTGAAAGATACCTATGTCGTCGACTTGATATCTAATTGTTCTGCTTAACTATGTACTCAATAAATTGAAAACTTATGCAAATGGTGTTATCAAAATAAAACACTTCGTAATTGAGAAGAAAGTTGTAATTTTGTTTGTTTCTATTAACTTTTGAAATTTTTGTCACTATAGTAAACATTACAGTAATCATTTATCGCCTTCTCTAAGAAAGAGCTTCGATTCTTTTGTTCTATTTCAACCGGGGTTTCCGACTGAATATACAACTTACAGATTAGTTTCTCAAAGTGCAGATATAACTTAATGTCTTTTCGTTGTTTGCTGGTGTTAAAAGTTAATGTGTTACCTTCAGATTTAGTTTGTAAGCTGGTTTTGTTTTCTCTCAATCGATTTATGATTTTTCTTTATAATAGTTGTATGCTACTGATGCCTTTATTTATTTGAGAAATATACTTGAGTTTATCGAAATGAGATTCCTTAAATCAGTGTTCCATTTATTCCCAGGCTCTGTTATCATTGCAGACATTAGACTCTTAGATAATCATGTGGTATTGATTCCCTTGTCACCAATTCAGGCATTTCAAATAACAAGACCTATTTTTGTGTGTGTAGCCTGCCACAATCTTACACATATGGATACTTATTTCTGAGGCAGCAACATAGTTAACCATTTGTATAATGCTTTAAATTTCAGCAGGCTGTAAACCTGGATGCTTCAAACTTTCTTAAAGATGCTTTGAAGACCTGTTGGTGACCTTCTGTTGTTCTCTGTTCTATGGTCGGGTTGTTGTCTCTTTGACACATTCGCCGTTTCCATTCTCAATTTTATTTATATTTGTTGTCCTTTATCTAATTTTCTTATGGTTCATGAACTGTTTAAAGACTCGGGTATTTTTTATAACATAAGTTTCTCATTTATGAGTAATAGGACGAACAAATCAACTAATGTCATCCTTTCCAGGTATACATGTCAACCAGATATGGTTCTCTCCACCATGACTTGATTTCTCGGATCATTAATCAATGTTACATTTTCGTGGTTAGATCTGTATCTCAGATGCCATAAACATAAGGTCAGGTCTATTTGGGTTATGGAATCGTTGTATAAAATAAACTCATCATAGATACAAGGATTGAAATTTTGTATTTGTGCCAGACGCGCGTTTCGTCTACAAAAGACTCACCAATGACGCTAGATTAAAACAACGTTAGAAAGGCCAAATAAGTACGAAGTTAAAGAGCATTGAAGACCAACAATTCCTAAACCTTTTGCCAAATAAAGCTAAGGTAATAAAATCCTGGGGTAGAAAAGCCTTTAGTACTGCAAAAATACGCAAAATGGTACATATACCTTTGGAAAGGTTCATCTGACCTTGGCTTAACTATTTTGTTTCATTGCTTAATTGCTCAATGGGAATATTATGTGATTAGTTCTGCTTATAAAGTCCTATCAATAGGTCAACTATCTTTTATATAAAGTTTACAACACCCCATGGTGTTCTCTTTTAGAAATAGAAAGTCACATATTGAATACAAAAAAAGAACTATTACCAATGTATAATAATGATGAAGAGCGTGTTATAAGTATAATTTAAAGAAGAAATGTACTACGGAAACCCATCAAATATTACGTACCGTCTAACTTATATCTAGTAACTGTAGATACTGCAGATTTGATAAGTTTTGTGAGTATCAGTTTCCTGAATTGATGAAATAAGTCAACGTATTTTCCTAGAATACTTGACTTAATGGTTTTCATATGTCAAATTCTGTATATAATCCTAGAAAATAATTAAGTTTTTCACTGAACACTTGAATTAACTATTCATCCTCCCCAAGAAATTCATTGAAATTGATTATCTACAAATATAAATCTATAGTGGTCAGTGTCACAGATGTATGGTTGATTTTTTAAAAATCAAAATGCGCTTAATTTGAAAATTTTTCGAGCTGATCATCAAATTTATGTTTTTTAATTTTATAATGACAAATGCATGTCTCCATTTGAAAAGGAAAGGGAAACAGTAAATAACTAAATAGGAAGTCAATATTAAATATATGTTTCCGTTTACAATAGCCTTGAAGTTTGAATAAGACTGATAAAAAGGTAAAATGATTACCTTGCATGAAATGATTATGTACATTAATTCTACAAACAAAACATGTAATAACAACATATAGACTCTAAACATTGCAAAAATATTAAAAGAAAAAATAGGCTCAATTACGTCATCCATGCGAATAATATCATGAACCCTACATGTACTTTAACAGTGATCGAGGTTTCCAGTGACCCTAGTGCCTTCTATCGTTCTATCGAAAAATGCACATTTCATCCAGCAATAGATTTGTCGCTTAAACTTTTTGTATGTATTTATAAGATAAAATATTCATTCTAAAATGGATTTGTGTCTGTTTGTCCCCGATAATGTTAATCACATCTAATATTAAATTCATATTGTTGTCAAGCGGAAATCAATTTGTTGCAAGATGTCGCCATTTTTACGTGTAAAAGAGGGTTTTATGATTTAAACATGACAAATTATTTGTCTTTGTCAAAATTATAAATTCAAATACAAATAGGTGTTTGAATAAGAAAGTTATTTTCCACATTTTATAATAAATTAATTTGATTCAAGGTTTAAAAAGGAAGGCAAAAAGTAATTGTGATCCTCTTTCCCTGACACCGTCCCTCTTTCTTTATTTGTGCGTGTACTAAATAACAAATATGATAAAGCAATGAACACAGTTTTAATAGTCTGAGAAAATGAAGATGTTGGTAGTATTTATGTTCATCCTAGGATTTAATTTTAATTTTGCACAAGGCTACTACAGCGGTGGCGTCGCTCTGACTTTCGAACTTGAGGATAAAGAGAAGAGCTGTTTTACTGAAACTTTCCCAGGAGGGAAGCGTTATGTATTTTCATACCAAGTTATAAAGGGAGGCAACCAGGATGTTGACGCATGGGTCGTTTCGCCAAACGGGAAAATCCTCTATAAAGAACAAAGAAAAGAGGGAGATGAATTCACATTTGACCCATCAAAAGGAGATTTTCAATTTTGTTTTGGAAACCAATTTTCTACAATCAGTCACAAAACAATCTTTTTCGATATTAGCCCAGAGGATCCGGACTCTTTAGCTGTAGAAGCAGGCGATAAAACGCCGCGAGTTCAGACTCTAACGGAAAATGCGTGTGATGAAATACATTATGCAATGAGAGGAGTTGTAGAACACCAGAGAGACTATAGACTTAAAGAGGCCATCGGTCGCCATGTTGCTGAGGGACTTAACAACCGAGTATTGTGGTGGTCTATAGCACAAGCGTTCATCTTATTAGCAATAGGATTTGGACAGGTCTTTATACTTAAAACATTTTTCACTGAAAAATTACCAGCCCAAAATAAACCCGTAGAAACATCAACTTAAAACATTCTTACAATTTTGTATTACCATCCTTAATAACAATTATGTGAAAATCAAATAAGTAGGAAGTTATCATGAGCTTAAAAAGTGACAGTATACTTAAAGATTGTTGATACATTGTGTAGAAAATATTTCAAAATGCATAGTACTTATTTTGATTAATAATATTTTTTTTTCATTTATCGTCCTGTTATTCTTTATTTAACGGAATTTGATGATACTGTCGAACAAGTGAGAGGTTTAGCGCTATAAAACCAGGTCCAGTCCACCATTTCTACATTTGAAATGCCTGTACCAAGTCAAGAATATGCCGGACAGTTGTTGTCAATTCGTTTGATGTGTTTTGCCATTTGATTTTGCCATGTGATTAGGGACTTTCCGATTGAATTTTCCTTGGAGTTCAGTATTTTTATGATTTTACTTTTTGTGTAAAAAAAAACCCAACAGAATATTTCCTGACACGTCTATTCTCAATGATGTTAAATTCCAAAGATAGTAGGTTCAGACCCTACCTCTTTGTCCTATCAAAGTAAATAATAGATAACTTCAGAGCTGGTATTGATGTTGCTACGTGTGCCAGTTGATTTGAAATTAACATCTAAGTATATCGTATTTCAATTTATGTGCACATGTTCGAAAACTATTGATATATTTACTGAGTACTGATATTCTCACAACTGCTGAATGGGTGTAATATTCTGGAATAGTGCAGACACTTTGAAAATAACAACGATGAGCTGTACTACTGTTATATTGCAAACCAACTCTCCCACTAGTTGAAAGTTATCTCCTCAAATCAGACTCCACTTATATTTTAGAAGATACTAGGGTTAGATAACCTTATCTTTGGTCTGGGATTCTGTCATTCTTGAACTCATTTTCGTGGTTCAGGACTGCATATTTAAATTCTAAGTCTTTAGTTTCTGTATTAATGTTTTCGGGATTGAGTACATGTCAATTTGACAGTGTTCATCTGGCTTATACATTTTTTACGGTCATATTGGAGATCAACCGGTCCGTCTGTTAGATGTCACCTAACCTTGACCTCACTTTAATCGTTCATAAATCATAGCTATGATTTAGTGATGATTGTAACCAATGCTCATTAAAAAACAGACGTCCCATTCTTTAGACATAATAACATTAATCGGTGTAGTCAGTAATACACTCATCCCGAGTATGTATTATAAATGAGTTACACCAGTTGACCAAATGCCAATCGGCGACGCGTAAACGAATAATTGGTTTTTACTGTGATGTAATACTAGTTACATTTTTAGCATTGTGGCATAGGAAATTTACGGGAAAGTACACACATTCGAGAGTGATCTGTCATTTGGACTATAAAGAATTATTGAAATATATATTTACGCATCTTTTTGACAGGCATCAACTGCAGACTATGACCGTTTTCATTGTTCGTTGCATAGTTAACAATAATTTTAGCGAATAGGTCAGTTACCGTCTACCTTACGCCTATAGAGGGGAATGCGGGAAGGGAGATCTAATCCGTTCTCAAAAACTATTGGAAAAGGGGGGTGAAATAGAGATATCCATTGAAAACTTGATAATGTTATTACCCCAAAAGAAATTTTTCAGTCATAATCAATTACGCAGGCGAGTCATTTCAGCGTACGTGCCCAATCTTGTTTTACATACAATTTTATCCAATTAGAGTTCGTTAAATGTTACCGGGCACAGATGTTAGGCAAAAGAAAACGTCAAGAACATAATTAGAAAATATGATCTTTATGATTTATTCCAAAATCAATTTTGGTCACCGTTTGAATAGTATAATACAGTCCTATGAATACAATGCATCCGTTTTGTCCCTGACCGGGAATCAATATGGTGCAAGATGTCACCTTTTTTAATCAGTACCATTGAGTGTAAAACGGGGGTTTCTGCCTTAGACATGTGAAACAATGCCGCTATTTATAAAAACTACACCTTTATGTGGAAAAGATAAAATTGACATTTATTTTGTACATTTCTGTCATTTTTTTAATATTAAAATTTGAAAATTGAGATAGATTATTATTGATACCTATTCCCCAACATAGTCGCCTCTCGAATAACAATTTGTGTTTGCACACACAGAACTAATATGACAAAGTAATGAACACAAATTCAATATTGTGAAAAAATGAAGACGTTGATTGTATTTTGCTTCATTTTTGGATGCAATGTTCAAATTTCACAAACATTTTATAGCGGTGGTGTCGCTCTAACTTTCGAACTTGGGGATCAAGAGAAAAGCTGTTTTATTGAAACTTTTCCAGGAGGGAAGAGTTATGTGTTTTCATACCAAGTCATAAGGGGAGGTAACAACGATGTTGATGCTTGGGTCGTTTCACCGAACGGGAAAATTCTCTACAAGGAACAACGAAAAGAACATGACGAATTTAGATTTGACCCATCAAAAGGAGATTTCCAATTTTGTTTCGGGAACGAGTTTTCGACAATCACTCATAAAGTCGTGTATTTTACCATTAGTGCAGAAGAGATTGATTCTTTAGCTGTTGAAGCAGGCGATAAAAAGCCGACTGCGCAGACTATGATACAAGACGCATGTGATGAAATTCATTCAGCTATGACGGATGTATTTGAAAACCAAGTGGACTTCCGGCTGAAGGAGTCCATGGGCCGCTATGTAGCTGAGGAACTGAACAATCGCATAATGTGGTGGTCAATCGGACAAGCTTTGACCGTTATGATTATAGGGTTTGGACAGGTCTTTATACTTAAAACTTTCTTCACTGACAAGTTACCATCACACAGTAAGCTCCAAGAAACGTAAACTTAGCATTGATTATACATGAAGTTCAAAACTATTTTCATGAAGTTGGTCTTCATATCAAGTCAGACATACATTTGCTGTCATGTTACAAGTAATGAGTTCGAGAAATGATTGTACTTAAACATAGTTACATATGTATATTGAAGATATCTTACCCAGATTTATTTTTTTAAGGTAGCATAGTTACTACTTTATTATACAAATAATAGTTGAATCTCATTATTTTATTTTCTCATTTCTAACAGGCCGTGTTTACCTACTCATAATAAGCTTAATTTAGTTCCACATTGCTATTGGTAGACTAAGAGTATAGTATATCTTATTTTGCCTAACTTTATATTTAGTAAAGCTAATTTGAGAATATATATCAATAAGATAAACTTGGGGTACCCGCCCCCCTTTTGTGGGAAAAATTTGTTTGATTATATAGGGAATCACTGTAGCATGACTAGAGCGAGTCCTCGCTTGGACAGACGGTAGGACTTCTACAAGTTCTATTTATCTATTTTTGAAGAGCTAATTAGAATACGCTTCCGCTTTAAGGTCTGAATTTGAGATTGGTTTTATCAAGTTTCAGGGCGGTTCCAGCCGTTTGAAAAAGGGGGGTTCCCAACCGAGGACAAAAGGGGGTTGGGTTCCAACCACATGTACCCATTCAAATGCATTGATCGTCCCAAAAAAAGGGGGGGTCCCAACCCCCGGAACCGCCCCAATCCCCCCCTGGATCCGCCACTGAGTTTATACATAATAATCATGTGAAGCAAATACAATATTTATACCATAAATAGTTAATCCGGTTTGGAAAAAGATGTCGCAGATGTCTGTCTCTTAATGTATCAATTCATATTCTATTGTTAACAATGTGTTATTGTGATTTAATAAATCAGCGTTTACGATTTTTGACTAATTGTTATTAATTTTTACAAAATCCATTTGCCATTTCTTGATATTATACAATAATACGAGTATTAAAAAAAATGTTTGTTTTTCTTTTTTCCTTTGATCTATAAAAATGCTACTTCAAATGGTTGCATATGATGAAGTCATTTTAAAGAGCATCTGATCATTTTCTTCGGCTATCAGTAATTTGTTGATCCAACATATATGAGGACAGCCATATTTTCCGAAATGAGTCAATTTTGAATACTATCCCTTCTCAACTTAGTTTGACTCTTCAAACAAAAAGTCTTTTGTCAAATATTTCATGCTTATTTAGGGCCAGCTTCTAATGGCTAAGGGAGACGTATCAAAATATACCACGGACGCACCGTTCAAACAATACAAGCCTAGAAGTGTTTGTCCTTTCTCCTTAACGCCAAATGATTACTGGAGAGGCGGCAAATGCCAAATATTCGATTACAACAAGGGGTTTATAAATGAGACATTTTGTTTTTGGGTCTAAATACGAGAAATACGTCACTTGACCATTGGGCGTTATTTGATTTTCCTTATTCAATCGTGTGGTCTTTTAAAGATGTTTAAATGTTTTATTGTAAAAGTACTGATGTTCCCGGTTTTCTATCCGAGAAACACTGTCTTAGTTTTATGTGCACCAATAAAATGATAAATGATAAATGATGATAAAAAAATAAGCGAATCTATGGTGTGGAGACTAGTTTAACCATGCAGGATAAATCAATAGATATGGAAAATGAATATATAATAAATACTTGTAAATGAATAAATAATTAAATTAACTGTATAAATCTAACCGATTAACCTTTTATTGAAGTTATTTTTCGCACTATTACACAACAATACGATTTGGTAACTTCAAACATAAACGGATTTTCAGCTTAATGGCTTATGAAATTATTTCCATATCGACATTTAAAATTGATTTTATTATGACAGCAGATTATGCAAAAACATGGAAATCTATAAATAACAATGGTATGTTAAACTCTCAAAAACATTAATAACAAGTAAGTATTGCATAACAAAAAGATTTGAGCAAGACTTTAAATACTGTTTACACTAATACTGAAGTGACTAATGAATTTATAGTAATACTGTGAAAAACACATACACCATGCTTAAAAATACGATTGAGATTTCATTATCTGTAATGCACAAGTAGTAGTTGCACTTTCTCTCGCCTATTGTCATGGTAAAAACGGACAAGTTTTAATTGTAAGGAACAGAGTTCCTATCAGAGTTTCTATTGTGCATACTTTCATCGGGACCATCTGTCAATTGGTCTTGTCATAAATTAATCAAAAGAACGATTTGCGGTATTTCACTCTATTCAAATTTGTCTTTAGTAAAATATATAAAGAAAAAGCAATGGGATTTTCAAATGCGGTGTATCTATAAAATGTGAAAAACATCTATCAAAAATATACCTATCAAGAACGACATGTAACAAACAAATTATTAACAATAATAACAATATTTCATGACATAATACTGAATGGTTTCATAATTACAAGAGATCGTCTAGCACACAATGAATACTGGTATGGAATAAAATAGAAACTTTTCATGATTGTATAAGGAAAACGATAAAGTTTGGTTCAGTCATGGAGAATATAACTATATGATTAAGAAGCAGTCGTTTAAATTCCGTGTCTATTTTTCGAGTAAGAATTTCTTCTCCTTCTCTAGTGCAACTTGAACAATTTGTTGGTTGTATGCATCTCATCTACGTACCTGAAAAATATAAAAATAAGAAGATGATCATCTGAAAATGTGGTATGATGCGAATAAGATCGCTATACACCATTAAACCAAATGACGTAATAAATAAAAACGAGAACATCAAAGGCTGATTTATGTACAAAACTGCAAATTATATAAGATCAGAGATATATCAATACAATTAAATATATGTATTATATGTCTCTGATACGATATACAGCTATCAAAACAACCACACAGGCTTCTACTGACTTCGAACAGGCACATGTAACATGTGGCAGGGTAAAACATTTTTGATGCCGCCCAACTCATCCCCTCAGCAGACATGTGTATGTGTACATATTTATGTAGAAAATCACCAAAGGTACCACGAAGGCTTATAAATAAGTACGTCACTTGTTTTGTCTATCATGCAAGACTCGTAAGTGATTTACAAAACGACAAACAATCTTACAACACAATTGTCAATAGAAAATAAAAGAAGAGGCTACGATATATATTGGCAAATTCATACTTTTGGGATTATTAAATAAACATTTTGCTTTTGTTTTCATTTGGAGATCTTTGAAGGGTAAATAACCAAGACGTTGAAGCCTAACAGAAAATAGCGTATACATAAAAAAGACAAAACGCCAATCCCTATAAAAAACTGAAACTGATTGATCAACAGGAAACTCACCAATATGCTGCGTTGATTATGACAAATAGATTGAATGTAATTTTGTCGTCCATTGGCAAAAAGATATGATTGACGGATAGTTTTAAATGTTAGTGTTGATTAGTCCGATATTTTAGCCTACTCTGACGTTCAACGGCTGTTTTGTTAGACAAGCTGTGGCCGTGTGACTTGTAAAACAGCCGTTGGATGTCAGAGTAATCTCAGACTAATTCTGTTTGGGATTCTTCAACACTTGTAATCCTGTGGCAAATTCGTTATTTAAACAAGGCCGTAGGGAAAAGATTGGGCTCAACTATTAGTCCTTCTTTTCACGATGAAGTTTTTATAATTTTTTTTTTAAAAACCGGAGTCCCATCCAAAATTAAATTGATTTATTTGCCAATGAGGGAAAGATCAAACACTCTAAAGTTATCAAAAGTTTAAAGAAAAGACGAAAATGAATTTGAAGTACATGTTGCTTTAAATTAGAATTGTCACCAACTAGAGGGTCGTTCAAAGAAGGTTTTAACACAGAAGTGGTTTTAAGAACAATAATAATGAGGAATTCCTGTTTGTTATCCTTTATTACTTTCTTTAATGTTCACCTTATTTCCACCTAGATTCCGGATTTACTTTGGGGTAATTATCACTATTCATAAAACTACATTCAAACTTTGTTGGACAGTAAAATGTGGAGATGTACGACGTTTAAATATACATGCATCGATTGATTTTCTATAAGTGAATCTGAAACTTTTATACAATTGTCTCAAAGTGTATAATATAATATTCATTATTTATTATTAAATATTCGTCCATGTAATTTGTTCTGATTTAGAGCATGACTAATAAATCTATAAAGTTAAGCAAACAAACAACAACAACAAACAAATATTTTATTTGCCAATCACGGCGCCCAGAATGAGCAGAATAATTGTAATATAATTTTCAAACATAATGTAGAGTAAATTCAAAATAGGTTAAACAAAGTACATAATATGATTGATTTTGATTTGGTTGATTGATAAGCATATACATTTCGATAACTGATGGCCAAATTATCATTAATTGTGAATACCCAAGTGTTTCTATAATTTGTCTTTATAAATAAAATCATGGGTGTACCTAGATTGCCAAAAGTACCCCAAAAAAAAAAACATTTAGCCCAGTCGTTGAACTAAGCAAAGGTGTTCTGAACAGATTAAAAATTTTACTACTTAACCCCATCCTAAAAGGCTATATTTGTATACATGCCTTATTCAAAATTTAAATATAATTTTTCGTTTTTACAAAATAAAAGAATACATCTCCACAAAGCATGTTTGCAAGTGTCTTTGAATATGAATAAAAAAAGAAGTGGGTATACACCAATGTGAATGACATATGCATTTAGTGTTGTAAAAACACTGAAAACAGAACCAAGGAATGTCACTTATTTCTTATAATGTAACGTAAAGACTTTGTAACGTGGCACTTTAATTGGGCATTCTATAGATCGATTACATATTCATAACACACAATGTTTTCTTTCTTAGTTCACATATTTGTTGCCATGACCAGGACAGATCGAGAAAGCGGCGAAACAGGAAATACCAATTCATTTAGTGTCTTATCGAAAATTGCTGTTCCGTTTAAGAATCTGAAAATTAAATACGAGAAACAAGTACATGTATCTGCAAGGCTTGAATGTAGCACATCCAATCACCAACAAACATGCATTCGAAATAGGAGCAGATTACTATTGGCAGTTTGTGAAGACCATATCATCCGTGGAGATGGACCTACCCCAGTTAAATCAAATCTAGGCTACTGTCTATCTGGTCAGTTAAACGAAACAAGTATCATGAAAACTTGTGAAAATATGATCATAAATAACAAAGTGCAATCATAACGGTTTCATTGAACGAATTAATCAAAAGGAATGTAACAGAAAAATAAAACATTACTGAGTAAGAAAAAAGAAGACGTGAGTTTTTCCCAGCCGTTGGCTTGGCGACTAGCTCTAATGTATATTCGATCTGTTTGGCTTATTCTTTCTAATGGCTTGTCGCTAATTTGTTTATAAAAAATATTTGTGACTGTCAGGTTATAGTCAATTCTTTATCCTGTGCAGGGTTGGCAAAAACCCGGGTTTTATGAGTATTGCCCAGCCCAGTGGGAAATACTGGGAAAACCCGGGTTTTACTGGGTTTTAGTGGGTAATACTGGGCAATACTGGGTAATATAAAATATTTGTCTGAATTTTAAAGAGGATTCAGTGATAAACACAAATGCAATTTATTTAATAAGATATTTATACCCTATTTTGTTTGTTTAGTATTTGTCTAGATTGGCAAACTGTCAATAGAAAGCAAATAAATCATTTTTTTTTAAATGAATATAGCTCCTATTAAGAATTAACAATAACATGTAGTAAAAAAACATCACATTTAAATAATGTATATGTACTGTCACTTATTAATAAGTAAATATTCAGATTAGAACACAGATTTGTTTATGTAACAAGTGCAATAATCAGTCCTTTCAATTTTATAAGTGTTAATGGCATGACCCTGTAGGGTGTTTATTTAGCAATATGAATGTATAACAATTAAAATTAACAATTCACTTAAACACTGCAATAAAATGCTTTTTCAAAATTTGGATTATTGCAACAATACTTGGTAATTAAAAGGTATCTTTAAATGTGCAAATCTTGTATTCTGCCTACATATAAAATTAATAGAGAAGAGAATGAAATTTAATTTTCTAGAAATGACTGTCAATGGTTATCTGTATAAAAAGTATATATTTAGCTGTTATACTATGAAACTATAACAAGTCTTTACTATTTTGTGTTAAAATAAGCTTAAAAAATCATATTGCCCAGTAATGCCCACTATTACCCATTTCTGGGAGTATTGCCCAGCCCGGGAAAACCCGGGTTTTCCCGCCCGGGAATTCCCGGGTGGGTAATACTTTGCCAACCCTGATCCTGTGCTATGAAATATATTTGTTTGTCTTGTTTATATACCAGTATTGTGCCGTACTAAAATTGAGTTACTTTGATTCTTTTGTTAGAAATGTTAGAAGCCTCAGGTAATTGTTTAATTTTTAAGCTTTATAAAAATTGATAATTACCGCGTGAATCACTGTTTACATCTCACTCGGAAGAAATTGTTCAGAGTAATCTTTATTTTGATTGGCTTACTTATTACAGGGATACAGGACGTTCATATACATTTCTTTGTTTCAGGGTTCACTGCACATTTGAAAATATTTACCCTCCTACCCGCCGCATGCAACTGTGTTAGTTATGATAATTTTTTTTTATGCTATGTACTTATTTAAAAAGTTTGCTTATTTAACTGCGCCTAGCTCAGATGTATATTTGAAATCTTTGAATCTGAAATAAAACACATAACTTACATTGTCATTGGACTATTTATGATTGGAAATCTCTTTTGTGGTCGCTCTTCATACACTACTGGAACACCACATCCTGTTCCCCAGCGAGGGGGTGGAAAAGTACCATAACTTCCCTTTGACGGCAACATTTGACGAAGTGTTGAATATTGTTCAGATCTTGTACTTGGATGAGATCTAAAAATGACTGGAAGCGTTTTCCGTTCAAAACCTCTCAGTGGTGGATCTGTAGGGGGGACCCAGTGCCGGTCTGGAAATGGAAGTTCTTTTGGAGCTAATAACTTGTGTCTAGGGACGGGTGCAGTCGTCCGTAAATCTGTTGGAATATAACGTTTTGTTACCCACACAGTTTCTGGATCTTCACTTTCTTTCCTCGCCCTCTCGTCTTGTTCTTTTAAATATTTACTGTATTGTAATCGATAGGCGCCAAAAGAGCCCATACTTAGGGCTGTCATATTGCAAGAAGAAAGCGTCCAAAATCAGTTTCCAAGTTCGTTGTCAATGTCAATTGATCGCACAGGCGCTTGGAAGTCAAGATCAGAATAACGTTTTTTTTTCAATTATGTCCCTTTTCGCGGCTTAATGGTTTTTAATTAAAAAAAAAAAACTTATCAAAAAGAAAACAAATGTAGAATACATAATCACATATATTCAATTTTAACGATTATGAAATATCTGTTGTGGAAGAAAAAAAAATCCATTACAGGCCCTTGTCTCAGAATATTTTTTTTACTAACGTATATAGGAATTTTTTTCTCTCTGAGATAAATACCTGTGTTAAGCACTCATGAATAATAAAAATACTTGATAGGGGACGACAGAGACATATATGCTGAGGATATCCGTAATCATACACTCTAAAAAAAAATGTAAATTTGCGAAAAACTGAAGGTTTTCTTTTTCTTTTTTAGGTAGACGTGAGCAAATTATAATGCAACAAAAGAGTTAATTGCTATCACTGGGTCGATACCTCTGGCTGCTGGTGGACTATCAGTCCCCGAGGGTATCATCAGCTCAGTAGTCAGTGCTTCGGTACTGACATGATTTAACAAACCGTTTACTAAAATTGTCTGTTTATAAATTAGTATGAAACTAAGGTTTCAACTCCCTCAGCCGGCAAAGTTGGCTTTAGATGAATTTGGCTATTTATTTTAGGTATTTTTGACATATAGCTCTTCAACGATTTTCGGTACTTATACATCTTCGGATTTCGAATGTTTGGCTTTGAGCGTTCCTGATGAAGGTAAATCCAGAAAAGTGCTTCGGACGCAATAAATTATAAAATGTGTTGTTTTCCAATTTTTACATCCCTGGGTCGATACTTCTGCTGGTGAACTATCAGTCCCCGATGGTATCATCAGCCCAGTAGTCAGTGCTTCAGTACTGACATGATTTAATAAACCGTTTACTAAAATTGTCTGTTTATAAATTTTGAAATTATTATGAAACTAAGGTTTCAACTCCCTCGGGCAAAGTTGGCTTTAGATGAATTTGGCTATTTATTTTAGGTATTTTTGACATATAGCTCTTCAACGATTTTCGGTACTTATACATCTTCGGATTTCGAATGTTTGGCTTTGAGCGTTCCTGATGAAGGTAAATCCAGAAAAGTGCTTCGGACGCAATAAATTATAAAATGCGTTGTTTTCCAATTTTTACATCCCTGGGTCGATACTTCTGCTGGTGAACTATCAGTCCCCGATGGTATCATCAGCCCAGTAGTCAGTGCTTCAGTACTGACATGATTTAATAAACCGTTTACTAAAATTGTCTGTTTATAAATTTTGAAATTATTATGAAACTAAGGTTTCAACTCCCTCGGGCAAAGTTGGCTTTAGATGAATTTGGCTATTTATTTTAGGTAGTAATTATGAAAAAAATCTTACTGCTCTTTTTTGAATTTGTTCTAATGATTAGATCTTGTAAATTTTGGCTCGATGGATATCGGCCCAAACTGTGCAGGCATATTCCACTGAAGGTCTTACCATGGCTGTATATGCTGCTGCTTTTTCTGGTTTTGTGCAGTCTTTCAGAATTCTTCGGATAAATCCAAATGTTTTATTTCCTTTGCCTACAATATTATCAATATTTCTATCCCAAGACAGATTGTTTCTGATAGTTGCACCTAAGAATTTGCTTGCATCAATTTCGTTGTTTAGTGTATGTCCGTGGAGTTTATATGATGTTTCTCTAATTTTTGTGCTATTTTCACATTTCCTGACCGGTGTGAGAAAAATGTTTCTCCTCACTAGTGAAAAATCTGTTCTCGGCAAATGATTAGTCGAAATTTGATTATGACGTCAAAATGTTTTGTGTTTCTTCTCAATTCTACTATTGTGACGTCATGAAAAAAGGCGACCTTGCCTGATGACGTCGCATATAAAGAGCACAATTTTCTGAAAATCTTTGAAAAAGAACGATAAAAAGCATTAGAGAAACAGATTCCGACACTATAACTCGTGTATTACGATATTTCTCCACTCTCGACAGTTAAATTTTATTATTTAAAGGGCTCGGCAAGCCAGGCTCGCGCTTTTTTGTTCTTCTGCGTTATTCTATGCTTTTTTGGCTCACTTCTTTGTTCTTCTGCGTTATTCTATGCTTTTTTGGCTTTAAAACTCATTTGCCATTTATTCTCCAATTCTTCCAATGATGTTAAGTCTTTTTGCAAAAGGTTGCTGTCTGCCTGGTTGTTTACTGTTCTAAAGAGTAGGCTATCGTCTACAAACAGTTTTGTTTCAGATGACTTGATGTTTCTGGCATGTTATTTATGTCAAGCCCTGTGCCTTGGGGGACTCCTGATAGTACCGGGACGGGAGAAGAGACAGCTCCTTTTAATATTACGCTCTGCATTCTGTTTTCAAGGAATGATTGCATCCATTTTGTAGCTGTGTGGTTTATTAACCTATAAAATTCTAGTTTGTGTAAAAGGTGGTGGTGCGGTGCTTTGTCGAATGCCTTTGCAAAGTGAAGAAGGATGATGTCGACTTGGGATCCTTTTTCCATTTTTTTTTTTGCAATGTCGTTGATTGTTATTATAAGTTGCCGTTCGCATGATCTATGGGTTTTCTGTGATACAGATATCGGTATCATGAAGATGAAGTTGGTTTAATGAGCGTCAAACTAAATACTTTTTGAAGTACTAACTACCCCAGCGTTCACAGATTGTATCTTTACTTTCATGGGGCTTTTGTATTCAAGGAAGTTTAAAATAAACCCGGAAGGTTTCGGTTATAGCTATACCTTTTATATATATATTTTTTTTTATTAATTTGTATGTCCGCATGCACATTTCTAGCTGATCCTTCCTGAATATCACGTTCCAAATAAAATATTTATTGTGTTTTGTGTCAAGGTCCGATGGTTTCAGCAAATGGAAAGATTTTTTTAATTTAGAAATAAAGGGTATCCTCCTTTTCTAGTAATCACCATTTCCCCCAAAAAACTCTCCAATTTAAACGAACCAGTCAAAAGGAACAATTTTTATTATAAAAGTGTTCATAATTTGTGCTAAAATCGAAGATAATTTCAGGAACAATTTTTTATACTCATAACGGATGGATAGCCAGAATTGATTTGGTCGTTTTGTTTGCAGACACTTAAAGACACTGGACGGCGATTACATGAAAGTAATATGGTAATTGTGACATATTTATTTGTCAATACCATAATAAACTTTGCACTTGTATTGTGATTTGGAAATTTATTCCAACGATTTGACATCACCGCAAAGAAATCATTTGCAATATATGGCTTCGCGTAACGTTCTCACTAAACCTCCACCAATACCATTGGAAGCTTATTTCATGAACGGAAGAATTAAATGAAACTAAACAGATGAGATTGAACAGTTAGAAGAATGACTTTATTGTGTATATTACGTTTGCAATAGCAAGTTAACTAAGATATGCATAAAAGATGTCCCAGAACAAAACATTTTTCATTCAAGTTAGAGTGTATTCAAGCGGACGTATTATCTCTCTACTGTGATAACAAGTGAGTATTTTATATTAGGCTTATTATATTGATATGAAAGAAAATATTTTTTTTAAAAGATCATGATCATCCTATGAAAACTTTTTTTTTCTCGATAACATCCGTTCGAAAAAAAATCGTCGCCCATGTAGTAAATATATAAAGTTGTTTGTTAATAGATTATTGTTCAAAATTTATTCTGGCTTAGGATTGATTAATAGTTGTTTGATTTACGTCCTGTGGCAAATATTTCACACTTGTTCAGGGGAAAATTCACAATTGATACAATAGGTAGGCCATGAAAAAGAGGCTTACCAGGATGAATAATTTGGAATTCCACTGGAAACTAGTTATATTGGAAAAGGATAGAAATTAATCCTTGTAACAGACCCCTACGGATCCCATGAAGAGTAAATTGTTACTGGCAAGAGTTCTTAATGTGAAGATAATTATGGCATCGCAATATATCTCTCCAATGAATTGGGGTTAACTTCTCTATCATTCTGACCGTACGTGGCTGCGTATCTATATATCACGCACAGCCAAACCTACGGAGAGTTTGGCATAAATGGTATGATCAAATTTCTAAATTGTTGAAAACTGTATGTTGCCTTTCTTATGTCAGGGACTCTTAGCTATGATGTTGCAAATGTGGTGTCTCACTTCTTCTTTTATTCATATAAAACATAAAAAGAAGCAAAACCAACTCCACACACAAACAACTGGAAACAAAGCGAACTGTCTCATAACACTGACAAGAAAAGATGAAGAATTGATATAAGAATTTAAGAAAAAAAAACCCAAAAACAAATGCATTTGGAAGACGTATAAGTTAAAAAGGGACTATTAAATAGAAAATTTAGAAATTTTGATATGACGATTGACCTGAAAAATATCACCAGGCACTTCACTAAGACCTTTTATCTTCAACGGAGGGGCTATGTTTTTTTCTAAGAAAAAGATTCTGATCCCCAATTTGACGAAAACAAATTGTGGTCAAGCAGATGACATAGAATTAAGCATCCTAATCCAGATTTCCCCCACACCTCAAAGTTTTTAATTTTCTGACTCAGACAATAAACCATACCCATCCCCTTGAAGTTAAATGGTTGCTCCCTAAAATAATTCTTTTGTACACTTTATTTTAAGATATAATATGATTCTGAGAGAATTAACAGAAGACCGACATTTTGATATTTAAAACGCGAAAATCGAGACAAACCTCAACTTGAAATATGCCGACCTTGTTACAACTGCAGTCTAAAAAATATAGAGTTTGCAACTAATACACCGATGAAAACATACTTGAACTTATCTGCTTAACATAATTGAACTTAAGTTACACAGATGATTAAGAAGCTTGAGAATGTTTCATTATATCAATTAACTTTTGAGGGGATGACACGGGAGTGCTCATTTTCTAAATTCAACTGGTTTCATTTTTCTCCCCATATCCCTTTTTTTTTAACGGAGTGTCTATTCGTCCGGCTAGCCGGACGAATAGTTAAAAATCTCTATTCGTCCGGCCATCCGTCTGCGGATGCGCAAATCTTCAATATCAATAAAGTATCATGTGACGCGGAAAGTGTCTCGGATTAGGTGTCGGATAACACACGCGGTGTCGGATAACACACGCGCGTATGCAATGGACGTTTTGAGAATTGGAGATCGTGATTTATATTTAAAGATGTCATAGAGAAAACCAGAGAGAATGTGATTGCTTTAAACAAATGTCTATAGGAGTGATTCCAGAACAATAGCGTATGCATGTTAACTGTGAGGAATAAGCCTGAAATTAAAGTGAAATTGATGATTTACCCAATTTACCTTATGGAGGCAAAACGCATTCGGAAAAAATATTATATCAATTAAACTTGATTGGATGCATTATTTTCAAGTTATACTACAACGGAAATCTATGAACATACTGATATGTCGAGACTGGGAATAAGACACCAGGGTTGGGGGATCCCCCCTTTTTTTCGGTTGTATCTAAATATTTATTATATACATTTTTTTTCTAAAACAAATCTTATCGAAAACACAATGCTACTTTTGGGGACAGGTTACACGTGCCTACCATTTTCTCTAATTTCCTATGAATTAAAAATCGCCGAACAATTTAAGTGAAGAATTGTGCACTGATAATCATATGAGGACCTTACTTTAACCAAACTTCACAGAAACAATAAATTCAGGATCTTTTAGAATCATAGATGAAGCCAATAATGATTGGCCCGACTATTTACTTTACAGGAAATTCATATGCAGAACAACAAAAGAGAGAACCATTCCCCCTCCCTCAGTACCCAAAAAAATGGAGGGATGGATGGCCATCTTTTTCAAGACAGACAAATAAGAATTATTACCGTTAAAAAAAATGTGAAAAGAGTCCAAATTTTATCATAAATTTGATTGTATGATGTATATTAAATAAAGCCATTGCATATTGATACACAAAACTATGACTGGAATCAATACAAATATTGGAATACAAAAGACCATGCACATTAAACCACTATTTTAAAAGCCCTATTCCTCAGAAAATATATGCGCACATAGAATATTAGAATAAAAAAGTCTGAATCAAATGTATAGTTTATTTCTTTTCTTTTTTAGAATGACTTCTTTTTTTATAAAAAGATGTTAGACAATATAAATTAAAACAACTCGTGCTTTATTAAAAACCTACAAAACACGATGTTATATCTTCATCATTATATTTTTGGCCGGACAAATAGCGAAAAACCGTAAAAAATGCTACTTGTCCGGCTTGCCGGATGAATAGACATTTTTGACTATTTGTCCGGCTAGCCGGACGAATAGCCACTGCCTTTTTTTAACCCCTATATATAGTTAAAATTCTCAGCCCCACTCCTTCCATATCCCACATCACAAAAGTGTTTCCCCCTCCAAAGATTATTGATGATGATGATTTATATCAATTAACACACAAGTGTATATATGTCTTCTTTATCCAAGAGTGCATGTATTGTAAGATCAATTGATCACTTGTCTGACAGTTTAAGTGTTTTTATGATTTTCTTCTTTCTGCTCTACTATATTCATATATCATAGTAATTTGATTGAATTGAATTAATGCATCTACATGTTTTTCATGAGTGCATGGATTGTTTGTTTGGTGTTGTTGTTGTTTTCTTTTTCTGTTCTCTTTTGATTTTTTTTCTATGTGTTTTTGTTTTTTCGTTGGTATGTTTGTGTTGTGTTTTTTTTCTCTGGGGGGGGGGGGGGGAGGGGGGGGGGAGAATATTTGATATATGTATCTTTCAGGACCTTTCATGTATTAAGTCTTTTATTATTCTTTAAGTCTTTAACATCCCGCTTTTCAGTAGGTACTTATGTTGTGTGATATAGTTTCTGTTGCATTTATAACGTATGTATATACCGGACATTTTCCTTTATTCATTAAAATGATGACGTCAAAGTCACGTTTAGTAAAATTGATGTAAAGCGATATTTTATCATTAGAAACATGATTCCGTTTGATTGAATAAAACAGAACGTGGTATTTCATGCCTACGCTTTAGTGGTTAGAATTATTTATAAATCAAAGAGCATTAGCATGTTCTACAAAGCTTCCGTTTGGACGTATAGAGGCTTAATGATCATTACTGTTGTGACTTCAGTGCACGTATTTGTTCTCCAAAGCTTCCTTTGGAAGTAAAGACTGTTGTGACTGCTTTTGCTTAAAATATTTGACGTTTTATGATTTTAGTATCGATGTCAAAACAGTTTTTATCATTAATGTGCTAGGCAATGGGTTCTGGTTTGTCCAACCTTTTGCCCACCCGCCAAAATTTTAATCAGATTTTTCGGTTCACTGAACACGGGCATATCATAGTACGAACGGCCTCAGACCTGTGCAATATTTTACAGAATGGACTGTTATCGGCTTTTATCCCTTACATTTTAGTAAGATGTGTGTGGAATAGTGTTTTAGGTTTTTGGCTAGGTTTAATAAAAACTAATATGTTGGGTTTTTAGAATTAGATTGTTTAGTCCGCAACCCTACCCAATATGACCTTGATTAAAATTTCAACCCAAGGGTCAAAACTTACAGTGGCAATTCTGCTCTGCGATTACCTGTCTGAGTAATGTCTATACAAACTCATTTTTCTGCATTTGAGAGTGAAAAAAACGTATCATTAATACGACCATGATTATATGAACATTATCATTTTGGAGAGAGAATTGTATTTGCATTCGTTTTTTCTATTAGGGATAACACAATTATCCTATTAATAATATTCGATCTGCTGTATAGATGCGTTTATAAAGTTAATAGCCTCATTAATTGATTTAATACAGACCAAACTTTGATTTTATCCAATATGTTTATCTGCCGATTCGACTTCAGATTATGAAATTATACTAATTGGATGGAGAGCATACGTCAGTCATTCATTTAGAGTTTTGTTTATTTTCAAAATGTTTCTCGATTATCCACGAAATATTTGTCACTGAACATGAAACAAAGAGCTGTCGATTATTCGCGAGTTTGATGATTTTTGTAGAGTATTAAGACATTATAATTTTTAAAAATTTTATTAGTTAATCATAAATCGGTTGTTGTATTTGAAAGATAGTCAGTGAACAAGGATATGTCTTTTTAATTCTCATAGAAGTAGCATCAACTCAACTAACAACAACATCAATTGGTACTAAAACAATCAGAAAGGGTGGCACTCCTCAAGAGGGACATTCAAACTCATAAGTCAAAAATAAACTGACAACGCCATGGCTAAAATAGAAAAATAACAACAGACTAACAATAATACACAAAACACAACCTTGAAAACTACAGACTGAGCAACCAGAACCACATCAAAAACTGGGGTGATCTTAAGTGCTCCGGAAGGGTAGGCATATATTGCTCAAGTTGTTCTGATAAATTGACAATACCAGAAATCTTCACTTCATACCTGTATTGTCATGGGAACTAATTTCATTTAATTGACTGTCTGATAAAAACTTGACAAAACTTGCAATATTTTCTGATCAATAAGAGATAAAGATACTGTTATGTTACCATTGTCAGAGGCCAATTGAGTTAATCCATATAATTAATACATGTTTATTATAAGACTACATGATATAGAACTGCACATGTTATAAAACCCCAGTGTGTTATATATAGATAAAGTCAATGAACTTTAAGCACGTGTAACTGTTATAATGTCAATCAAGATAAGATAGGCGGAGTCTCTATAAACGTAAACATTGACCAGATGATATAGCAATATCATTACAACCCCCCTCTTGAGACAAGCAATTAATTTAACACAGTTCATTAAGTCACATTGAAAGTCTAGCCAGTTTGCGTTGAATGTTGAATCTAATTAACTACGATAAATATTTACAGACAGCATGCAATTTAACGATCATACGAAATTACTTTAGAAAATCACATGTTGATCAATAAAGAAAATAGAGAAAATGTTTTCTCACATAAGTAGTAAACGTATACTAAATTAAATAATTTTGATGGACAAATTTGAAGAAATTGTGATTATCTATTTAAATAATTTCATACAAACGTAAGGTCAGGATGGCATGTACTAAAAGGTGGAGTGGAGTGGAGTGGAGTGCTGGAGTGGAGTGGAGTGGAGTGGAGTGGAGTGGAGTGGAGTGCTGGAGTAATGGAATTAAGTACTTAACATATCCAACAATATCAATTTAAAATCCTTTATTATTGTTTTTTTTTTTGTTTTTTTTTTTATTGCAGCGCACAATGATTTTATCATCGATTGTCATATTTGTTTTTTCATCAAAGTTGGACAATGTTTTGGGTAGCATTTTATGACTGATTAGTTCGAAGTGGGATTATAATGTCTATCGTGTAATTTTGAATTGTACTTTTAGTAATTAAGAAGGGGAAGCAAAATATTTTGGAAGAGCTCCAAAAACTTCTATCAAAGTACACATAGTGCTTATGGTTTTTTTTCAAATTGTGGTAGGTTTAGTCACTAGTTTAAGAATGTATGTCTTATTCCCGGCAAAATACGTGAGAATCAAACAGAGGCTAAAAAATCATCTTGTGATAAGAATATCAAAATTATTTATTTTTTTGTTAACAATGGACTATGATATTATAAAATTAAATTGTCAATCAACATTTTCACTTGTAGATTTGATCTTACATGTTAGTTTAATGACTGTACTATTTAAAATAGTTTTTTTCTTCTTCCAATTGTATAAAGAAAATGGATCTAACCAACATCGCCTTATCCATAGAACCCATAAAACTGACATTACTATAACCTCAGAAACTAAATTACTTAGATAGATCAAATCAAATCAAATCAAATCAAATCAAATCAAATCATTTTATTGGTGTAAAATCCAAATATTGGATTGTTACCAGGACAGACATGACAATCATTACAAACATAATATATAAATTTAAACAACATTCATATTCTTATAAGACTATATATTTAAATGTTTTGGAGGAG
The DNA here is from genome assembly GCA_019925275.1 of Mytilus edulis. NCBI lineage: Eukaryota > Metazoa > Mollusca > Bivalvia > Mytilida > Mytilidae > Mytilus > Mytilus edulis. The sequence goes on along the minus strand of CM034350.1, from coordinate 112,054,490 downwards.
GTGATACCTTTGCAAATTAAAAGTCCAAGTACAAACATTCATATTAATGCAATTGTTATAAAATATATCATTACAAATACTATAAGAAATTATACGTACACTTGTTTTTCTTATCAGCTAGGCTGTTTCTTAATACATATAAATCATTTACTCCCTTGACAATAATTTTAGTTACGTCATACTCATTAAAAGTAAACATAAATACAAATTTTTCCTCATCAGACATTTTGGTGAAATATGGAATTACATAATCTTTTTTCCAACGGTAATTTACGGTGTCTACCCTGGTCAATATTTAGATAACTATTACTTATTCTTATTTTTATAAAATTTGATATCATGTATCGATCTAAATCTATTAATAAAAAAAAATCTAATTTGTAATCTTTTTTTAATTTTCTGTATGTTCTTAATTTGTTTCTATTTGGGTTATTTTGGTCGTTAAAAAGACTGTCTTTCCAGAAATCTGTATACCTTTCAGCTAATTTTTTACCTACAGATTTTATAAGGCATTTTTTAGAGAATGTACATTGATAGATGAGAAATGTTGTTGTTTCATTTGATAAAATAAACAGATGTTAAATCAGAACAAACCACACACTAGCTTTATAGGTTCTGCATATAATTAAAACTAGACTGAAGAGCATAAATAAATTAGTATATACATTTATCATGTTTATATATATTTAGATGTACCCGTAAGATAAAAAGATATTAAGTAAACATTTTCAACAAATTTTATTGTAAAATTAAAGTGTTATCTATTGTCCTGAACATTTATCGTCGAATTCCTAGCGATTCTAGTAAAAGCAAATGCTCATCTGATAAACTTTGCTTTATTTCGTTATGGATTAAAACATCTTTGAATTCAAACTGAGGATCCTTTTTTCTTGCACAGTCAACATTTAAATGAAAATATGTGTTTTGTAGAGAAACAGATTGTTTCAAGATTTTAGATCTTGGACTTAAATACATTCTATGATCATATCTTTTTAACACAAGATCATTTGGAACATTTCTATGCTTATCTAAAAATGATTGTCCACAGCCATAACACTTTCTTATTATTCCAGCTATGAAAGTAAGGTGGAATGGTTGTTTATTTGAATCAGGCCTTTGAACTTCAGTGTCTTGTCTATAATCATTCACTTCTGATGACTTTTTGTTAGCAGAGCCCTTCCTTTTTTGTGTCGCACTTGATACCTTTTTTCCTCTTGTTTTAGACAAACCAAAGTTAGATATTTTCGTTACCGTAACCTTATTCTTTTTTAGTTTATACTTTGCTAAGTAGTCTCTCAGGCCGCCATGACTTTCAGCCAAAGCAAGCGTGTGCTCACACATGGAATATGCGTTAAATCTGAAACACACTTTTTCACATTTGATATTCCAACTTTTGAAATTAACTGCCACCTCCTTAGCTTTTTTCGATTTATAATCAGCCACATAGAAAATGTCTGTACAACCAGGGGATTGTATTATGTTGCCTTTTTTTGTAAAAATTTGTGAGGCATCATTAAAAATGTCCACAAGAATTCGGTATGGTATATTGTCTATATTACTATCAGATGGTGACATTGACAGTATGTTTTCCTTCTCCCTGGCATCATCACCAGATACTCTTGCGGTTAATGGAGCCAGTAGCAGTCTGAAAGATATACAAGGAGTAAAGAATCAAAAGATTATCTAAAATTGATAATATACATTGAAAATTGAAAACAGTTATATCTTTAGAAATAATGCATTCATGGAGTTATTCCAGGACATCTCAAACAATTTTTACGTCAAAATTATTTAAAACTTTCACATCTTATTTGATTTCAGCAGCAGTTTTAGACAGCTAGCTGTATAACAAAGTAAAATTAACCAACATATTCAATTCATAGAAACCAGCTTTTAGTTTCATTTGTGGAACCAGTTGATAAAAACAAGAGGCTCTAAAGAGCCTGTGTTGCTCACTTTGGTCTATGTGAAAATTCACGTAAACAAAGGAAGGGATTCATGACAAAATTGTGTTTTGGTGATGGTGATGTGTTTGTAAATCTTACTTTACTAAACATTGTTGCTGCTTACAATTATCTCTATCTATAATGAACTTGGCCCAGTAGATTCAGAGAAAAGAGTTAGTAAAAATTTACAAAAATTGTTAAAAATTGACTATAAAGGACAATAACTCCTTAGGGGGTCAACTGACCATTTCGGTCGTGTTGTCTTATTTGTAAATCTTTATTTGCTGAACATTATTGCTGCTTACAGTTTATCTCTATCTATAACAATATTCAAGATAATAACCAAAAACAGCAAAATTTCCTTAAAATTACCAATTCAGGGGCAGTAACCCAACAACGGCTTGTCCAATTCATCTGAAAATTCCATGGTAGATAGATCTTGACCTGATTAACAATTTTACCCCATGTCAGATTTGCTCTAAATGCTTTGGTTTTTGAGTTATAAGCCAAGAACTGCATTTTACCCCTATGTTCTATTTTTAGCCGTGGCGGCCATTTTTGGTTGGTTGATCAGGTCATCGGACACAATTTTTAAACAAGATAACCCAATGACTATAGTGGCCAAGTTTGGTTAAATTTGGCCCATTAGTTTCAGAGAAGATTTTTGTAAAAGTTAACGACGATAGACGACGGACGCAAAGTGATGGGAAAAGCTCACTTGGCCCTTTGGGCCAGGTGAGCTAAAATTGGTTGGCCCTGTTTACAGTTATTGTAGAAAAATGGTTGACCTAAAGCATCAATTTATTTTCTAGTTTTTCTGGAAGTTAACAAGATGTAGGACCTCCTTTTTTTTCGTGCAACTATTTTTTTTAATTTCAAGTTCCCTTTTATGCCCCCACCCACATTTATAATCTTATTGAACATTTCCTAAACATGTGAAGCTTTATTTTTTTTTACTTCTTTCTATTTTTTGTCTGCATCTTATGGGTATCCAAGTTATAAACCACATATGAAATATTCTCTTAGCCTGAATTCTATGTTACATAATTATGAAGTCTATTGTAATTATGGATTCCCCCATTTTTAATTGCTTCTTTTTACATATTGGATTCTTTGGGATTTTCTTAGCAAAACAAGTTGTTTGAAAGAGGACACTGTCAGATATCCTTCTGTGTAAAAAATCAAAATAATCAAATATTGGCTGTTGATATTTTGCTTTCAATTAGTTCATTTAGGAATCGATTGCAAAATATTACTCACTTTTTAAAAACTGCTTCTCTCTGAGTTGAAGTTTTTCTCCAATAAAGATTTTCCTCGATTTTCAGGTGACTGTATTCCGGTTTTAAGTTATATTCCCCCTTGCCAATCAGTGCTAGTTTTACTTCATTTTCTTGCTGCTTCACTTTTATTTCCATTTTCTTGGCAAAATCAAATGCATCACATTTCGACGTTAAATCTTCCTTTATTACTTTATTTATACATTCGTTTGGATTCTGTGTGTATGTTTTGGGGGAAAACCTAGACCACATATACTTCTCAGTTCTGGACTCATGCTGTTTCGTATTGTATCAGCTTTGTATTCAACAAAATATTCCAAAAAATCATTTCCTTTTGTGTGCCTTTCTTTCCAATTTGAAGTTAAATTGTTTAAATTGGAAGTGAATTCTTCTGCTGACAAGGAGTCAACTAAACCTGGAATTTTGATATCTTCTTCCACATAACCGAATATATCATTAATATATTCTTTCTTAAGTTTCCCGGATATCCCTAATTTGACAAGTTTTCGTTCAATGTTATCAAACATGTGAATATCACATAATAGATGTTTACTGTTTGGAAAACAAGCCTGAAATGCACTGGATAGGTTTACATCTCCGTCCGTTCCAAACACTTTAAGGTCAATAAGTTTTGGAGACTCTTGTAAAAGAGTAGATGGTAATTTGAAATAGCTGTCAAATGTTTTGCGCTGATGAATTAACATAGGACCAATCATAACTGGCTCATTATCAAACTTATTCAGTAACATTTGATGTTTGTAAACTGAAACTGTCACGTAATAATTTCCTATATTAAAAGTTGTATCTACTCCTAATACACAAAAGTTTTATTTTGTGTACAAAACTTTCCAATTTCAGTAAGTTGTCTGTCGGATCCCAAAAACATACTAAACTCGGGGGCCGTTCTGACGTCTCTCACAAACTGTGACATGTTTTTTTCTTGTTCTTTAGCAAGGTCTGAACATTCTACCACAGGGTCAAGGAATTTACAATTGTTATTGTTCACATTATATATTTGTTTTCTATTTCTTGGGATCGAGGAGGACCCTTTCACGTGCTCAAGTCCACCTTGTTCGGAAATAATGTCATTGAATATTTGTTTGGGTTTGGTTTTATTCTCCTCTCTAAATTCCTTGATCTTCGCAAAAGTTGAATGAGATGTTCTTTGATATGGATGTTTAGCTTTTGTTGAGTTACCGTGTGGCTCTATCTTAGTGGGCCCATGTTTTGGGGGGGAAAAACCCAGACCACATATACTTCTCAGTTCTGGATATGCTGTTTCGTATTGTATCAGCTTTGTATTAACAAAATATTCCAAAAAAAACATTTCCTTTTGTGTGCCTTTCTTTCCAATTTGAAGTTAAATTTGTTTTTAAAATTTGGAAAATGAATTCTTCTGCTGACAAGGAGTCAACTAAAAACCCGGAATTTTTTATATTTCTTCCACATAACCGAATATATCATTAATATATTCTTTCTTAAGTTTCCCCGGTATCCCCAATTTGACAAGTTTTCGTTCAAAGTTTTCAAACATGTGAATATCACTAATAATGTTTAAATGTTTGGGGAAAAAAAGCCCGAAATGCACTGGATAGGTTTACATCTCCGTCCGTTCCAAAAAAACTTTAAGGTCAATAAGTTTTTGGGGACTCTTTTTAAAAGAGTAGATTTGGGAATTTGAAATAGCTGTCAAATGTTTTGCGCTGTTTAATTTTTAAAATAGGACCAATCCCCCCCCAACCCCCCTCATTATCAAAAATTATTCGTAACCATTTGTGTTTGTAAAAATTTTAAAATTTTCACGTAAAAATTTCCTATATTAAAAAT
>CM034350.1:111916166-112049340 GCA_019925275.1 Mytilus edulis | reverse complement strand
GTAATGAGATAGGGCAGAATCAATTTGCGCCAATTGCAGTTTTGAAAAGATATTAATTGCGCCACTCTCTTTTATTTTGATGAGATTAATTGCGCTAATAAATGAAATGAAATTGCGCCACATTTACCTGTAAATATTTTTTACCACTTATATCATACCTGTACATGTTTTTAAGATGTCTGATATACTATTCAAGAAAATAGAGTCTGATAGAGGAAAACCGGTCATAATTGTTGAAGAACACAAATTCCGTCAGACATTTGTAACGAAAACTGGAGAAATAAGGTGGAGATGTACAGTTAAGTCGTGTTGCGCTAAGTTATTCACAGATGAACCGTGTACAATTATTTTGCATGGAGAATAAGTTCATATTCATGAAACAAATGTCCAGAAATTAGAAAGCCAAATTTTGAGAACTGCGTGCAAAAGAAAAGCAACCGATATGTTGTCAGACCGGATAAAAGGGGAAGTCAATCATAATATTTGTTATATATAAATAAAAATAAATCAAATTGGCGCAATTAGATGATTATTTTATTGGCGCAAATGATACCTATAGTTTTGAAAATTAGGTGGCGCAAAAGAAGTATTGGCGCAATTAAGTTGTGGCGCAAATGAGTTACTTTTTGGCGCAAAAAGATATCGCCCATGAGATATTTATCTTGTGGTCAGGGATTACCACCTGAACACTGGTATCAACAGGTGATTGACATAATAGCTCCTCCCAAATGATTATCTATTTAGATTAATTACATGTCTTTTATTTTCAAAAGTTCATTATCAATTTACTCCCTGTTGTAATATGATAATGACTTTGGGACTTTTACAAACTGTGCAGAATAATACTTACTTCAAAAGTTAAGTGATAAAAAAATATCTTCAAAAAATCATTGTTAGACTGTTGTGCTACCTTTGGTATCTTGAATTGTCCCTCTTTTTAAACTTGTTTTTCTTATTTCTAATGTTTTCATTCATGTTATGAGGAAAACAACATCCCCTCCGCCAAAAAAAAACGAAAAAAAACCAAAAAAACAACGAAACTAAACATCTAAAATCCATCTTTTCATTTAAATAATGCAATCATTCTCAAAATGATTGGGATATCTAAGATGCAAACAGTTCATCAATATATTTGAAACTGAATTTGGCATGAAGTTTATATCAGAGTAGATTATGATTCATATAAGTATAATTCTTATATGATTTGCATATTAGGGAATACGTTGATATGATTGGTCGAGAGGACTTCCGGTAGTTGATCTTGACGTTGGTTATTTTTTCGATAGACTACGTTGACCGAACTTCTTTTCGTAACCAATGTAAACAGGATGGCGGCGATAAAAACACCGACGTTAACAAAATTTATTTTACTGCACGTTAATCGTTAAATGAAATAACAGATTCGTTTGAATGATAAGTTTTTGTAGCTTATTTTTATCAGATTGCAAAATTCATTGAGTACATAATTTTGCGTAAGCTTACAAATAAATTCATGCGCTAAGCATATTCATTGTCACAAATATACAACTTACGTGGGATAGATGTTACGAGTGTGGAAACAAATTTCCCTATTTCCAATGTTAAAGAATTATAAGGATTAAACGCCTTTTTAAAGGATTTATTGGTGTATAAACTGGACCAAGTGTTTGTGAGTTAATTGGTCGAGTTTATACACCAATAAATTCCTTTAAAAAAGCGTTTAATCCTATAAAAATTCGTAAGGGTTCCACGGAACCCAGTGTCTCGCCTACTTTTGCTGTTAATCGCAGACTCAACAAAAATGAGGGAAAACATCAATAAAAATTTCCCTCTCGATACTGTCTTATGATTAAAAGAAGCTTCCATGTTTGGTAAAAAAATCCAGGATAGTTTATGAATCTAATAAATGTTTTATAAACTTTAACTTTAACTGTATGTAATGTTAACTGGAAGAAAAACTAAGTCCATTTATAAGTAAAATACGGAAAAAGTGAATATTTTGTTACAAAATTTACTTCTGAATAATATCTTATGATCAGAAACAAGCTTTTGTCTAAGTTTGGTAGAAATCCAGGATAGTTTAAGAACATTATAAAAATTTAAAAACTTTAACCACAGAGTGAATGTAATGTTTCCTCGCAGAAAAACTAAGTCCATTTATAAGTAAAATACGGAAAAAATGGAATTTTATTTTTACAAAATTTACTTCTTGATACTTTCTTATGATCATAAACAAGCTTATGTCCAAGTTTGGTAGAAAATCAGTATAGTTTAAGAAAGTTATTAAAATTTCAAAAACTTTAACCACAGAGTGAATATTTGTGGACGCTGCCGACGACGACGACGACGACGCCGACGACGACGGAATGTAGGATCGCTTAGTCTCGCTTTTTCGACTAAAGTCGAAGGCTCGACAATAAAACCAGACCAGTTACACTATAAGTAACCATAGTATGTACCAAGTCAGGAATATGACAGTTGTTGAATTATTCGAAATACTAAGGATTTTCTTATCCCAGGCAAAACCTTAACCGTCTTTAGCACAACTTTTTGGAATTTAGGGTTACCAATGCTTTCCAATTTCGTTCTTGTTTGACTTTCTTACTATTTGTATCCGAGCGTCACTGATGAGTCTTATGTAGACGAAACATGTCTTGCGTATTAACTCATAAGCATGCTAGCTTTGATAACTATTTACACAACTGGGTCGATGACACTGTTCGGGGACGTTTTGTCCCCGAGGGTATCACTATCCCAGTAGTAAGCACTTCGGTGTTCACATAAATATCAATTAAATGCCCTTTTTATATAAATATATATATAAAAAAAGTAAAATCACAAAAATACCGAGCTCCGAGGAAAATTCAAAACAGAATTTCCCTAATCAAATGGCAAAATCAAATGATAAAACACATCAAACGAATGGACAACAAATTAGTACATTTCCTTAACTATTTTCAATTTGGTTATATACTCAATCAATGTTTTGATTACGAGTAATTCCTTTTTCGTCTCGAATTTTTCAAATTGAATGTTATGAACAGGTACATGTACGTAACATAGGTGAATATATACCCCGTCCCCCTTCCGAAAATAAATACATAGTTGGGATATCGCTATAAAATCCACCAAAAATCATAGTTCTGTTTATAATATATGTCCAACTCAACTTTGTCATTTGAATTTTAGGAAATAATATGAAGAACTAATGAGCAACATGTGATGGAGAGAACAATCTCAATAGCAGATATAACAAAAATAATCAAGAAAATCACACATATTGTGCAAGATAAATATTTCAAGTATTGTCTCAACATTTTTTGCCGTATATTTTGAAAGTTAACGAGTCAGGAGTATGTCAAAGAACGTCTTGTCCTTTTTAAAAAATGTTCATCGGGAGGAAATGAAACCTTGTTGATGAATATTCTGTATCAACTGCACAAATTATACACGGTGGTCTTGAAGTATAGATTTTGGGTAATGACTTTGTTTATCATATTTGAAATAATGTGTTATAGTATTCTTTATTTCTCATTATGAATATTACTCTAACAGTTAAGTCTGTTTTTGGTGATATCAATTGATGTGGCTCTGCAGTTATACATCCCGTCATCATATTGTGTGCGATAGAACATTTTTGTATTCTTGTCTTTCGGTTTTGCTGATGTGCTGTGTCTAAATATAAAAAAGAAGATATGGTATGATTGCCAATAAGACAACTCTCTGCAAGAGACCAAAGTGAATTAACAATTATAGGTCACGGTACGGCCTTCAACAATGAGGAAAACTCAATATGAAATCATATTAAATGAACTTGTAATAGATTTTTTTCAGGCAAATATCTATTAAAGTACAACCTATATGAATATATACATACAAGTATGTTATTTTGAAGAGTTTGAAATATGCTAATATTAATATTCAATTACATCTGATCGTATACATCATTTATCAATATTTGATTTGCTCATATCCGAACAAATGCAAAGTAAGTTTTTAAGTGTTGAATTTCATCGATTTTATATCATACGATTTTAACTTGTTATCACTAACTATTATATAACATCGGATTTTTTTGATTTTTTTTAAGGGTCAGAAATTCTCTCCAAACTATTCTTTAAAAAAAATGTTAGCATTTAAAATGTTTTTGACAGAATATTTCCATGTCGTTGAGTGTTATTTCTATGGGTTGGTTAAAAAATCATGTAATTACATCACAAAACTACTAATGTTGGATAATTATATATGAAATTAACATTACCTGACAAATATCTATATATTTATATTAGTTAATTTCAATGACCGTATTAAGAAATTCCTCTCTAAGGGGGTAAACTAAAGATCAATATATGGGGGAAAACGTAAACATACATCAAAATATTTAAATTTGCTCGTTATGAACAGTTTTGTTCAATTTTTTAAATCAACAATTAAATCAAAAAAATTAATTACCGCCAATTCACCTTGAATAGTTCTACTTACAAAATTATTATGTGTAAGTTCTCGTCTAGCCGTGATTGACCTTGAATATCCTGTTTATCATGAGGAATAAAAAGACAGCAATTTTGTTCGAAATTAACATAGAACCTTTTAACCTGATTGACCAAATCATTTAAGTAGGTAAATTATAGACACAAAGGTCTTTTTGTGATATTTTTATTTTAAGTACAAGCGAATTAAAAACCTTGTCCGTAATTATAAAATCTAAAATGATTTGTATTTACAATGTGAAGTTGTTGCTATTAAATGTCTAGTTACCAAATCAATCAAGATCAAGGGTTGCAATCAAAGTTATTAATGCCAGACAAGGTTATGAATTGTGAAGAATTGGACTAACTCTGATGTTTCAACATAAGTAATGCATAATTAAAGAGTCACATCATCGAAATATATGACGGGATACGTTATAAAGAAGACGTATTTTATTTGAAGTGATATCATATCTGTTTCTATGTTAATTTCGTGGGTTTTTTTTGGTTATTAGAAAAAAACTTCAAACTCAAAATCGAGAGGCCATTTTCAACCTTCGTGAACTTATTACTTAATTTCGTCTTTTAATCAAGAATAGTTTATTCCTTGCTAAAGGAGAAGAATGGGAAATTTGTATATTTACAAAAACTATATCAGGTATGTTGATATAGTGGTACCATTTCGTTTTTTAGACGATGCAAAATCCAACAACATTCAGATGATGCCAATAATCAACAGCTGTCCAATATTTATCAAATAAATACGGAAGCGTATTAGCGCCACACATTTAAAAAAATAACTGATTATTGAACACTAAAAATGACTTCCAACAAACCGGAAGTGGCCAATTATCTCCCATTCTACATACAAAAGTATATAGAGACTATATATTTATGGAATCAGTGTGAAAAAAGCTATCATATGAGACCGGAAGTGACATTCATTTCACCGGAAGTAGCATGTTATCTCCCTTAGATCACTCATTGATATAATTAAACCATTATTTATCGCATCAGTATGAAGAAACTATCTTATCAAATTTTCTTTGGTGTGGAAAGACTTTCAATTGTTCTCTGAACAATTGGTTTTTAATTGTTTTTGTTCTGATTATTATTATTTTTTTTATTTTTTTCTTCCGCCAAATTTTGTTCTTGTGCAAAATGTTTGTTTCGCAATATGTCGCTTAGATATTTCTCATATAGTATCGTATAGTTTATGCGCTTTTAAATTTCACCCTGCTAAGCAGAACCATTATCTATGTAAGAGTTATCTCCCTTTTCACTGTTTACCCTCTGTGTGCATCTCCTTCGTAACAAAAAAGATAGCGGCAAAATTCTTTTTACAAATTGTTCGTTTCATCCTCAGTAATTTTTGGCGTATTTGGATCGAAGCGATTCGATGAAATTTTATAGGAGTTATCTACCTTTACAAAATAAATTTGTCGGTATGTTTGTTTAACTCATAAACAGTTAACCGTATAACCCTGGAATGTTTTTATTTGAGTCCTCTAGGTCCCAACTTAGAAAATGAGGTCAAGGTCAAAGGTCAAGGTCAAGTTCTGAATTGTGATTTTTGCTTGTTTTTGCATTTTCTCCGACATTTTGAGAGGTACAGAGAAAAAACAAGTAAAACATGTCAGTTTTTTGTAATGAAGATATGCTACATTTAGTCTTATACAATTAAATGGCATCTTATAGGAGTTATTGCCCCTGAAATGTCTTGATATAAAGTTATTTGATTACAACTTCAATTAAGATCATTATAAAGACATTTGACCTGATACAAAAGGTTAAGTGACAAATGACCTTGAAAAATGGCTACCGGAAGTGACCTTTAGAAAACCGGAAGTAGCTTTTTTTGCAATTTTTTTCACATAAAAGTACTCAAAATCCATATAATTTGTCATATAGATACATAAACAGATTACTGAAGACTAAAAATGACTTCCAACAAACCGGAAAAGGCCAATTATCTCCCATTCTACATACAAAAGTATATAGAAACTATATATTTTTGGAATCAGTGTGAAAGAAGCTATCATATGAGACCGAAAGTGACATTCATTTCACCGGAAGTAGCATATTATCTCCCTTATATCACTCAAAAAGATAATTAAACCATCATTTATCGCATCAGTATAAACAAATTACCTTCTTATCCAAATTTCTCTGGTGTGGAAAGACTTTCAATTGTTCTCTGAACAATTGGTTTTTAATTAAGTCTTTCCACTTTTCTGTGGAAAGACTTATTGTTTTTTTCTGATTTTATTATTATTATTATTATTATTATTATTATTATTTTTTTCTTCCGCCAAATTTTGTTCTTGCGCAAAATGTTTGTTTCGCAATATGTCGCTTAGATATTTCTCATATGGTATCGTATAGTTTATGCGCTTTTAAATTTCACCCTGCTAAGCCGAACCATTTTCTATGTAAGAGTTATCTCCCTTTTCACTGTTTAACCTCTGTGTGCATCTCCTTCGTAACAAAACAAGATAGCGACAAAATTCTTTTTACAAATTGTTCGTTACATCCTCAGTAATTTTTGGCGCTATTTGGATCGAAGCGATTCGATGAAATTTTATAGGAGTTATCTACCTTTACAAAATAAATTTGTCGGTATGTTTATTTAACTCATAAACAGTTAACCGTATAACCCTGGAATGTTTTTATTTGAGTCCCCTAGGTCCTAACTTAGAAAATGAGGTCAAGGTCAAAGGTCAAGGTCAAGTTCTCAATTGTGACTTTTGCTTGTTTTTGCATTTTCTCCGACACTTTGAAGATACATATAAAAGAACAAGTGCAAAATGTCAGCTTTATTGTAATGAAGATATGCTACATTTAGTCTTATACAATTAATGGCATCTTATAGGAGTTGATTGCCCCTGAAATGTCTTGATATGAGGTTATTTGATTATAACTTCAACTAAGTTCATTATAAAGCATTTGACCTTGTACAAAAGGTTAGGTGACAAATGACCTTGAAAAATGACAAACCGGAAGTGACCTTGAGAAAACCGGAAGTAGCTTTTTTTGCAATTTTTTTCATATAAAAGTACTCAGAATCCATATATTTGTCATATAGATACATAACAGATTACTGAGACTAAAAATGACTTCCAACAAACCGGAAGTGGCCAATTATCTCCCATTCTACATACAAAAGTATATAGAAACTATATATTTTTGGAATCAGTGTGAAAAAGCTATCATATGAGACCGGAAGTGAATCATTCACCGAAGTGCATATTATCTCCTTTATCACTCAAAAAATAATTAAACCATTATTTATCGCATCAGTATGAAGAAACTACCTTCTTATCCAAATTTCTTTGGTGTGGAAAGACTTTCAATTGTTCTCTGAACAATTGGTTTTATTAATTTTTGATTATATTTATTTTTTTTTTTTTTCCGCCAAATTTTGTTCTTGCGATAAATGTTTGTTTCGCAATATGTCGCTTAGATATTCTCATATGGTATCGTATAGTTTATGCGCTTTTAAATTTCACCCTGCTAAGCCGAACCATTTTCTTTGTAAGAGTTATCTCCCTATTCACTGTTTATCATCTGTGTGCATCTCCTTCGTAACAAAAAAAGATAGCGACAAAATTTTTTTACAAATTGTTCGTTACATCCTCAGGAATTTTTGGCTATTTGGATCGAAGCGATTCGATGAAATTTTATAGGAGTTATCTACCTTTACAAAATAAATTTGTCGGTATGTTTTTTAACTCATAAACAGTTAACCGTATAACCCTGGAATGTTTTTATTTGAGTCCCCTAGGTCCTAACTTAGAAAATGAGGTCAAGGTCAAAGGTCAAGGTCAAGTTCTCAATTGTGACTTTTGCTTTTTTTGCATTTTCTCCGACACTTTGAAAGATACATATAAAAGAACAAGTGCAAAATGTCATTTATTGTAATGAAGATATGCTACATTTAGTCTTATACAATTAATGGCATCTTATAGGAGTTGTGCCCCTGAAATGTCTTGATATGAGGTTATTTGATTATAACTTCAACTAAGTTCATTATAAAGGCATTTGACCTTGTACAAAAGTTTAGGTGACAAATGACCTTGAAAAATGACAACCGGAAGTGACCTTGAGAAAACCGGAAGTAGCTTTTTTTTGCAATTTTTACATATAAAAGTACTCGAATCCATAATTTGTCATATAGATACATAAACTGATTACTGACGACTAAAAATGACTTCCAACAAACCGGAAGTGGCCAATTATCTCCCATTCTACATACAAAAGTATATAGAAACTATATATTTTTGGAATCAGTGTGAAAAAAGTATCATATGGCCGGAAGTGAATATATTCACCGGAAGTAGCATATTATCTCCCTTATTATCACTCAAAAATATAATTAAACCATTATTTATCGCATCAGTATAAGAAACTATCTTCTTATCAAATTTCTTTGCTGTGGAAAGACTTTCAATTGTTCTCTGAACAATTGTTTGTTTATAACTTAATTATTATTATTTTTTTTTTCCGCCAAATTTTGTTCTTGCGATAAATGTTTGTTTCGCAATATGTCGCTTAGATATTCTCATATGGTATCGTATAGTTTATGCGCTTTTAAATTTCACCCTGCTAAGCCGAACCATTTTCTTTGTAAGAGTTATCTCCCTATTCACTGTTTATCATCTGTGTGCATCTCCTTCGTAACAAAAAAAATAGCGACAAAATTCTTTTTACAAATTGTTCGTTACATCCTCAGTAATTTTTGGCCATTTGGATCGAAGCGATTCGATGAAATTTTATAGGAGTTATCTACCTTTACAAAATAAATTTGTCGGTATGTTTTTTTAACTCATAAACAGTTAACCGTATAACCCTGGAATGTTTTTATTTGAGTCCCTAGGTCCTAACTTAGAAAATGAGGTCAAGGTCAAAGGTCAAGGTCAGTTCTAATTGTGACTTTTCTTGTTTTTGCATTTTACTCGACACTTTGAAAGATACATATAAAAGAAAAGTGCAAAATGTCTGCTTATTGTAATGAAGAATGCTACATTTAGTTTATACAATTTAATGGCATCTTATAGGAGTTGGTGCCCCTGAAATGTCTTGATATGAGGTTATTTGATTATAACTTCAACTAAGTTCATTATAAAGGCATTTGACCTTGTACAAAAGGTTAGGTGACAAATGACCTTGAAAAATGACTACCGGAAGTGACCTTGAGAAAACCGGAAGTAGTCTTTTTTTGCAATTTTTCATATAAAAGTACTCAGAATCCATATATTTTGTCATATAGATACATAAACTGATTACTGAACGACTAAAAATGACTTCCAACAAACCGGAAGTGGCCAATTATCTCCCATTCTACATACAAAAGTATATAGAAACTATATATTTTTGGAATCAGTGTGAAAGAAGCTATCATATGAGACCGGAAGTGACATTCATTTCACCGGAAGTAGCATATTATCTCCCTTATATCACTCAAAAATAATAAACTCATTTATCGCATCATATAAAAAACCTATCTTTTATCCAAATTCTTGTGTGGAAAGACTTTCAATTGTTCTCTGAACAATTGGTTTTTAATTAAGTCTTTCCACTTTCTGTGGAAAGACTTATTGTTTTCTTCTGAACTAATTTTTTATTATTATTATTATTTTTTTTTTTTTTCCGCCAAATTTTGTTCTTGCGATAAATGTTTGTTTCGCAATATGTCGCTTAGATAATTCTCATATGGTATCGTATAGTTTATGCGCTTTTAAATTTCACCCTGCTAAGCCGAACCATTTTCTTTGTAAGAGTTATCTCCCTATTCACTGTTTTATCCTGTGTGCATCTCCTTCGTAACAAAAAAAGATAGCGACAAAATTCTTTTTACAAATTGTTCGTTACATCCTCAGTAATTTTTGGCGCATTTGGATCGAAGCGATTCGATGAAATTTTATAGGAGTTATCTACCTTTTCCAAAATAAATTTGTCGGTATGTTTTTTTAACTCATAAACAGTTAACCGTATAACCTGGAATGTTTTTATTTGAGTCCCCTAGGTCCTAACTTAGAAAATGAGGTCAAGGTCAAAGGTCAAGGTCAGTTCTAATTGTGACTTTTGCTTGTTTTTTGCATTTTCTCCGACACTTTGAAAGATACATATAAAAGAACAAGTGCAAAATGTCTGCTTATTGTAATGAAGATATGCTACATTTAGTCTTATACAATTTAATGGCATCTTATAGGAGTTGGTGCCCCTGAAATGTCTTGATATGAGGTTATTTGATTATAACTTCAACTAAGTTCATTATAAAGGCATTTGACCTTGTACAAAAGGTTAGGTGACAAATGACCTTGAAAAATGACTACCGGAAGTGACCTTGAGAAAACCGGAAGTAGCTTTTTTTTGCAATTTTTACATATAAAAGTACTCAGAATCCATACATTTCGTCATATAGATACATAAACTGATTACTGACGACTAAAAATGACTTCCAACAAACCGGAAGTGGCCAATTATCTCCCATTCTACATACAAAAGTATATAGAAACTATATATTTTTGGAATCAGTGTGAAAAAAGGTATCATATGCGGCCGGAAGTGATATTCAGTTCACCGGAAGTAGCATATTATCTCCCTTATATCACTCAAAAATATAATTAAACCATTATTTATCGCATCAGTATAAAGAAACTATCTTCTTATCCAAATAGCTTTTTTGCAATTTTTACATATAAAGTACTCAGAATCCATACATTTCGTCATATAGATACATAAACTGATTACTGACGACTAAAAATGACTTCCAACAAACCGGAAGTGGCCAATTATCTCCCATTCTACATACAAAGTATATAGAAACTATATATTTTTGGAATCATGTGAAAAAGGTATCATATGCGGCCGGAATGATATTCATTCACCGGAAGTAGCATATTATCTCCCTTATTCACTCAAAAATATAATTAACCATTATTTATCGCATCAGTATAAAGAAACTACTTCTTATCCAAATTTTTTGCTGTGGAAAGACTTTCAATTGTTCTATAACAATTGTTTAATTAAGTCTTTCCACTTTTCTGTGGAAAGACTATTCATTTAAGTTTTTCATTTTGTGAAACTTATTGATTTTTGATTTTATTATTATTTTTTTTTTTTTCGCCAAATTTTGTTCTTGCGATAAATGTTTGTTTCGCAATATGTCGCTTAGATATTTCTCATATGGTATCGTATGTTTATGCGCTTTTAAATTTCACCCTCTAAGCCGAACCATTTTCTTTGTAAGAGTTATCTCCCTATTCACTGTTTTCATCTGTGTGCATCTCCTTCGTAACAAAAAAAAATACGACAAAATTCTTTTTACAATTGTTCGTTACATCCTCAGAATTTTTGCCATTTGGGTCAAAGCGATTCGCTGAAATTTTATAGAGTTATCTACCTTTACAAATAAATTTGTCGTTATGTTTTTTTAACTCAAAACAGTTAACCGTATAAACCCTGGAATGTTTTTTATTTGAGTCCCCTATTCCTAACTTAGAAAATGAGGTCAAGGTCAAAGGTCAAGGTCAAGTTCTAATTTGTGACTTTTCTTGTTTTTGCATTTTCTCTGACCTTTGAAAGATACATAAAAAAAACAATTGCAAAATGTCTGCTTTATTGTTATGAAGATATGTACATTAGTTTATACAATTTATGCATCTTATAGGAGTTGTGCCCCTAAATGTCTTGATATGAAGTTATTTGATTATAACTTCAACTAAGTTCATTATAAAGGCATTTGACCTTGTACAAAAGGTAAGGTGACAAATGACCTTGAAAATGCTACCGGAAGTGACCTTGAGAAAACCGGAAGTAGCTTTTTTGCAATTTTTTCATATAAAAGTACTCAGAATCCATAATTTTGTCATATAGATACATAAACTGATTACTGAAGACTAAAAATGACTTCCAACAAACCGGAAGTGGCCAATTATCTCCATTCTACATACAAAAGTATAGAAAACTATATATTTTTGGAATCAGTGTAAAAAGTATCATATGAGACCGGAAGTGATATTCATTCACCGAAGTAGCATATTATCTCCTTATATCACTCATAAATATAATTAAACCATTATTTATCGCATCAGTATAAGAAACTATTCTTATCCAAATTTCTTGTGTGGAAAGACTTTCAATTGTTCTCTGAAAATTGTTTTAATTTTATTTTTTTTTTTTTTTTCCGCCAAATTTGTTCTTGCATAAATGTTTGTTTCCAAATGTCGCTAGATATCTCATATGGTACGTATAGTTTATGCGCTTTTAAATTTCACCTGCTAAGCGAACCATTTTCTTTGTAAGAGTTATCTCCTATTCACTGTTTATCATCTGTGTGCATCCTTCGTAACAAAAAATAGCACAAAATTCTTTTTACAAATTGTCGTTACATCCTCAGAATTTTGCCATTTGGTCAAGCGATTCATGAAATTTTATAGGAGTTATCTACCTTTCAATAAATTGTCGTAGTTTTTTTAACTAAAACGTTAACCGTATAACCCTGATGTTTTTATTGAGCCCCTAGTCCTAACTTAGAAAATGAGTCAAGTCAAAGGTCAAGGTCAGGTTCTAATTGTGACTTTTCTTGTTTTTGATTTTCTCGCACTTTGAAAGATACATAAAAAGAACATGCAAATGTCTGCTATTGTATGAAGATATACATTTAGTCTTAACAATTTAATGCATCTATGGAGTTGGTGCCCCTGAAATGTCTTGATATGAGGTTATTTGATTAACTTCAACTAATTCATTATAAGGCATTTGACCTTGTACAAAAGTTAGGTGACAAATGACTTGAAATGACTACCGGAAGTGACCTTGAGAAAACCGGAAGTAGTTTTTTTGCAATTTTTCATTAAAAGTACTCAGAATCCATATTTCGTCATATAGATACATAAACTGATTACTGACGACTAAAATGACTTCCAACAAACCGGAAGTGGCCAATTATTCCCATTCTACATACAAAAGTATATAGAAACTATATATTTTTGGAATCATGTGAAAAAAGGTACATATGCGGCCGGAAGTGATATTCATTCACCGGAAGTAGCATATTATCTCCCTTTATCACTCAAAAATATAATTAAAACCATTATTTATCGCATCAGTATAAAAAACTTCTTTTATCCAAATTTCTTTGTGTGGAAAGACTTCAATTGTTCTCTGAACATGGTTTAAATAATCATCATTGTGAAGCTATTTTTTTTATTATTATTATTATTTTTTTTTTTTTCCGCCAAATTTTGTTCTTGCGTAAATGTTTGTTTGCAATATGTCGCTTAGATAATTCCATATGTACGTATAGTTTATGCGCTTTTAAATTTCACCCTGCTAAGCCGAACCATTTTCTTTGTAAGAGTTATCTCCCTATTCACTGTTTATCATCTGTGTGCATCTCCTTCGTAACAAAAAAAGATAGCGACAAAATTCTTTTTACAAATTGTTCGTTACATCCTCAGTAATTTTTGGCGCATTTGGATCGAAGTGATTCGATGAAATTTTATAGGAGTTATCTACCTTTTCCAAATAAATTTGTCGGTATGTTTTTTTAACTCATAAACAGTTAACCGTATAACCCTGGAATGTTTTTATTTGAAGCCCCTAGGTCCTAACTTAGAAAATGAGGTCAAGGTCAAAGGTCAAGGTCAGGTTCTAAATTGTGACTTTTGCTTGTTTTTGCATTTTCTCCGACACTTTGAAAGATACATATAAAAGAACAAGTGCAAAATGTCTGCATTATTGTAATGAAGATATGCTACATTTAGTCTTATACAATTTAATGGCATCTTATAGGAGTTGGTGCCCCTGAAATGTCTTGATATGAGGTTATTTGATTATAACTTCAACTAAGTTCATTATAAAGGCATTTGACCTTGTACAAAAGGTTAGGTGACAAATGACCTTGAAAAATGACTACCGGAAGTGACCTTGAGAAAACCGGAAGTAGCTTTTTTTTGCAATTTTTACATATAAAAGTACTCAGAATCCATACATTTCGTCATATAGATACATAAACTGATTACTGACGACTAAAAATGACTTCCAACAAACCGGAAGTGGCCAATTATCTCCCATTCTACATACAAAAGTATATAGAAACTATATATTTTTGGAATCAGTGTGAAAAAAGGTATCATATGCGGCCGGAAGTGATATTCAGTTCACCGGAAGTAGCATATTATCTCCCTTATATCACTCAAAAATATAATTAAACCATTATTTATCGCATCAGTATAAAGAAACTATCTTCTTATCCAAATTTCTTTGCTGTGGAAAGACTTTCAATTGTTCTCTGAACAATTGGTTTTTAATTAAGTCTTTCCACTTTTCTGTGGAAAGACTTATTGTTTTTCTTCTGATTATTATTAAGTCTTTTCACTTTTTTGTGAAAAGACTTATTGTATTTCTTCTGATTATTATTATTATTTTTTTTTTTTTTTCCGCCAAATTTTGTTCTTGCGATAAATGTTTGTTTCGCAATATGTCGCTTAGATATTTCTCATATGGTATCGTATAGTTTATGCGCTTTTAAATTTCACCCTACTAAGCCGAACCATTTTCTTTGTAAGAGTTATCTCCCTATTCACTGTTTTTCATCTGTGTGCATCTCCTTCGTAACAAAAAAAAATATCGACAAAATTCTTTTTACAAATTGTTCGTTACATCCTCAGGAATTTTTGGACTCATTTGGGTCAAGCGATTCGCTGAAATTTTATAGGAGTTATCTACCTTTACAAAATAAATTTGTCGTTATGTTTTTTAACTCAATAACAGTTAACCGTATAACCCTGGAATGTTTTTATTTGAGTCCCCTATGTCCTAACTTAGAAAATGAGGTCAAGGTCAAAGGTCAAGGTCAAGTTCTAATTGTGACTTTTACTTGTTTTTGCATTTTCTCTGACGCTTTGAAAGATACATAAGAAAAACAATTGCAAAATGTCTGCTTTATTGTTATGAAGATATGATACATTAAGTTTGATACAATTTAATGGCATCTTATAGGAGTTGGTGCCCCTAATATGTCTTGATATGAAGTTATTTGATTATAACTTCAACTAAGTTCATTATAAAGCATTTGACCTTGTACAAAAGGTAAGGTGACAAATGACCTTGAAAAATGACTACCGGAAGTGACCTTGAGAAAACCGGAAGTAGTCTTTTTTGCAATTTTTTCATATAAAGTACTCAGAATCCATATATTTTGTCATATAGATACATAAACTGATTACTGAAGACTAAAAATGACTTCCAACAAACCGGAAGTGGCCAATTATCTGCCATTCTACATATAAAAGTATAGAGAAACTATATATTTTTGGAATCAGTGTCAAAGAAGCTATCATATGAGACCGGAAGTGATATTCATTTCACCGAAAGTAGCTTATTATCTCCCTTACATCACTCATTAATATAATTAAACCATTATTTATCGCATCAGTATGAAGAAACTATCTTATCAAATTTCTTTGTGTGGAAAGACTTTCAATTGTTCTCTGAACAATTGGTTTTTAATTATTATTATTTTTTTTTTTTTTCGCCAAATTTTGTTCTTGCGATAAATGTTTGTTTCGCAATATGTCGCTTAGATAATTCTCATATGGTATCGTATAGTTTATGCGCTTTTAAATTTCACCCTGCTAAGCCGAACCATTTTCTTTGTAAGAGTTATCTCCCTATTCACTGTTTATCATCTGTGTGCATCTCCTTCGTAACAAAAAAAGATAGCAACAAAATTCTTTTTACAAATTGTTCGTTACATCCTCAGTAATTTTTGGCGCATTTGGATCGAAGCGATTCGATGAAATTTTATAGGAGTTATCTACCTTTTCCAAATAAATTTGTCGGTATGTTTTTTTAACTCATAAACAGTTAACCGTATAACCCTGGAATGTTTTTATTTGAAGCCCCTAGGTCCTAACTTAGAAAATGAGGTCAAGGTCAAAGGTCAAGGTCAGGTTCTAAATTGTGACTTTTGCTTGTTTTTGCATTTTCTCCGACACTTTGAAAGATACATATAAAAGAACAAGTGCAAAATGTCTGCATTATTGTAATGAAGATATGCTACATTTAGTCTTATACAATTTAATGGCATCTTATAGGAGTTGGTGCCCCTGAAATGTCTTGATATGAGGTTATTTGATTATAACTTCAACTAAGTTCATTATAAAGGCATTTGACCTTGTACAAAAGGTTAGGTGACAAATGACCTTGAAAAATGACTACCGGAAGTGACCTTGAGAAAACCGGAAGTAGTTTTTTTTGCAATTTTTACATATAAAAGTACTCAGAATCCATACATTTCGTCATATAGATACATAAACTGATTACTGACGACTAAAAATGACTTCCAACAAACCGGAAGTGGCCAATTATCTCCCATTCTACATACAAAAGTATATAGAAACTATATATTTTTGGAATCAGTGTGAAAAAAGGTATCATATGCGGCCGGAAGTGATATTCAGTTCACCGGAAGTAGCATATTATCTCCCTTATATCACTCAAAAATATAATTAAACCATTATTTATCGCATCAGTATAAAGAAACTATCTTCTTATCCAAATTTCTTTGCTGTGGAAAGACTTTCAATTGTTCTCTGAACAATTGGTTTTTAATTAAGTCTTTCCACTTTCTGTGGAAAGACTTATTGTTTTTCTTCTCTGATTATTATTATTATTATTTTTTTTTTTTTCCGCCAAATTTTGTTCTTGCGATAAATGTTTGTTTCGCAATATGTCGCTTAGATAATTCTCATATGGTATCGTATAGTTTATGCGCTTTTAAATTTCACCCTGCTAAGCCGAACCATTTTCTTTGTAAGAGTTATCTCCCTATTCACTGTTTATCATCTGTGTGCATCTCCTTCGTAACAAAAAAAGATAGCGACAAAATTCTTTTTACAAATTGTTCGTTACATCCTCAGTAATTTTTGGCGCATTTGGATCGAAGCGATTCGATGAAATTTTATAGGAGTTATCTACCTTTTCCAAATAAATTTGTCGGTATGTTTTTTTAACTCATAAACAGTTAACCGTATAACCCTGGAATGTTTTTATTTGAAGCCCCTAGGTCCTAACTTAGAAAATGAGGTCAAGGTCAAAGGTCAAGGTCAGGTTCTAAATTGTGACTTTTGCTTGTTTTTGCATTTTCTCCGACACTTTGAAAGATACATATAAAAGAACAAGTGCAAAATGTCTGCATTATTGTAATGAAGATATGCTACATTTAGTCTTATACAATTTAATGGCATCTTATAGGAGTTGGTGCCCCTGAAATGTCTTGATATGAGGTTATTTGATTATAACTTCAACTAAGTTCATTATAAAGGCATTTGACCTTGTACAAAAGGTTAGGTGACAAATGACCTTGAAAAATGACTACCGGAAGTGACCTTGAGAAAACCGGAAGTAGCTTTTTTTTGCAATTTTTACATATAAAAGTACTCAGAATCCATACATTTCGTCATATAGATACATAAACTGATTACTGACGACTAAAAATGACTTCCAACAAACCGGAAGTGGCCAATTATCTCCCATTCTACATACAAAAGTATATAGAAACTATATATTTTTGGAATCAGTGTGAAAAAAGGTATCATATGCGGCCGGAAGTGATATTCAGTTCACCGGAAGTAGCATATTATCTCCCTTATATCACTCAAAAATATATATTTAATAGAAAAAAACTTATTTATCGCATTCAGTATACAAGATATTCTAATTTTTATCTATCTTATCCAAATTTCTTTGCTGTGGAAAGACTTTCAATTGTTCTCTGAACAATTTTTTTTAATTAAGTTTTCCACAATTTTGTGTTTGGATAATGTTTTTTTGATATAGTCTTAGTAATTGAATCTAAAAGATACGATGATTATACATATATTTCTTCAAAAATATAATTATGCATCAAAAATATACCAATTTTGAACTTCAATTGTTCTGACATGTTTTAAATATCAAGTCGTATATTTTTCTTTTTTAGTTATCACCTTTCTTTTATTTTGCTATTCCTTTATACAAAGATGCAAAATCTTTTAAAATTGTATAACATTCTTAATTTTTGCCATTTGTCAATTGTGAATTTATGAAAACATTTCATAAATTTTTAATTTTTTTTAAAATCATTTTTTTAACTAAACATAACGTTTTTAAGACTGGTTTTAACCTAGTAGTAAGTAAAGTAAGGTCAGGTAGTTCTAATTGGCTTTTGCTTGTTTTTGCATTTTCTCCGACACTTTGAAAGATACATATAAAAGAACAAGTGCAAAATGCTGCTTATTTAATGAAATATGTATTGCTAATAATTTAATACATTATGGATTTGATTGTCCCAATGTTTGAATGGGTTATTTGATTATAACTTCAACTAAGTTCATTAAAATTGCCTTGTACAAAGGTTAGGTAAACCATAAAAACTAACAGGATGTGACCTTGGAAAAGGGAAGTAGCTTTTTTGCAATTTTTACATAATATAAAAATCCATACTTTCTATTTATACATAAAGATACTAATAAAAATTTCAAAAAACGATTGACCAACGATGCCATTCTACTACAAAAGTATATAAAACTATATTTTTTTGAATTTGTAAAAAAGGTATCAATGCGGCCGGAAGTGATATTCAGTTCACCGGAAGTAGCAATTATCTCCCTTATATCACTCAAAAATATAATTAAACCATTATTTATCGCATCAGTATAAAGAAACTATCTTCTTATCCAAATTTCTTTGCTGTGGAAAGACTTTCAATTGTTCTCTGAACAATTGGTTTTTAATTAAGTCTTTCCACTTTTCTGTGGAAAGACTTATTGTTTTTCTTCTGATTATTAAGTCTTTTCACTTTTTGTGAAAAGATTATTGTATTTCTTGATTATTATTATTATTTTTTTTTCCGCCAAATTTGTTCTTGCGATAAATGTTTGTTTCGCAATATGTCGCTTAGATATTTCTCATATGGTATCGTATAGTTTATGCGCTTTTAAATTTCACCCTACTAAGCCGAACCATTTTCTTTGTAAGAGTTATCTCCCTATTCACTGTTTATCATCTGTGTGCATCTCCTTCGTAACAAAAAAAGATACGACAAAATTCTTTTTACAAATTGTTCGTTACATCCTCAGAATTTTTGGCGCATTTGGATCGAAGCGATTCGATGAAATTTTATAGGAGTTATCTACCTTTTCCAAATAAATTTGTCGGTATGGTTTTTTTAACTCATAAACAGTTAACCGTATAACCCTGGAATGTTTTTATTTGAAGTCCCCTAGGTCCTAACTTAGAAAATGAGGTCAAGGTCAAAGGTCAAGGTCAGTTCTAAATTGTGACTTTTGCTTGTTTTTGCATTTTCTCCGACACTTTGAAAGATACAATAAAAGAACAAGTGCAAAATGTCTGCATTATTGTAATGAAGATATGCTACATTTAGTCTTATACAATTTAAATGGCATCTTATAGGAGTTGGTGCCCCTGAAATGTCTTGATATGAGTTATTTGATTATAACTTCAACTAAGTTCATTATAAAGGCATTTGACCTTGTACAAAAGGTTAGTGACAAATGACCTTGAAAAATGGCTACCGGAAGTGACCTTGAGAAAACCGGAAGTAGCTTTTTTTGCAATTTTTACATATAAAAGTACCAGAATCCATACATTTTCGTCATATAGATACATAAACTGATTACTGACGACTAAAAATGACTTCCAACAAACCGGAAGTGGCCAATTATCTCCCATTCTACATACAAAAGTATATAGAAACTATATATTTTTGGAATCAGTGTGAAAAAAGGCTATCATATGCGCCGGAAGTGATATTCTATTCACCGGAAGTAGCATATTATCTCCCTTATATCACTCAAAAATATAATTAAACCATTATTTATCGCATCAGTATAAAGAAACTATCTTCTTATCCAAATTCTTTGCTGTGGAAAGACTTTCAATTGTTCTCTGAACAATTGTTTTTAATAAGTCTTTCACTTTTTGTGGAAAGACTTATTGTTTTCTTCGATATTATTATTATTTTTTTTTTTTTTTCCGCCAAATTTTGTTCTTGCGATAAATGTTTGTTTCGCAATATGTCGCTTAGATAATTCTCATATGGTATCGTATAGTTTATGCGCTTTTAAATTTCACCCTGCTAAGCCGAACCATTTTCTTTGTAAGAGTTATCTCCCTATTCACTGTTTATCATCTGTGTGCATCTCCTTCGTAACAAAAAAAGATAGCGACAAAATTCTTTTTACAAATTGTTCGTTACATCCTCAGTAATTTTTGGCGCATTTGGATCGAAGCGATTCGATGAAATTTATAGGAGTTATCTACCTTTTTCCAAATAAATTTGTCGGTATGTTTTTTTTAAACTCATAAACAGTTAACCGTATAACCCTGGAATGTTTTTTATTTGAAGCCCCTAGGTCCTAACTTAGAAAATGAGGTCAAGGTCAAAGGTCAAGGTCAGGTTCTAAATTGTGACTTTTGCTTGTTTTTTGCATTTTCTCCGACACTTTGAAAGATACATATAAAAGAACAAGTGCAAAATGTCTGCTTTAAATTGTAATGAAGATATGCTACATTTAGTCTTATACAATTTAATGGCATCTTATAGGAGTTGGTGCCCTGAAATGTCTTGATATGAGGTTATTTGATTATAACTTCAACTAAGTTCATTATAAAGGCATTTGACCTTGTACAAAAGGTTAGGTGACAAATGACCTTGAAAAATGACTACCGGAAGTGACCTTGAGAAAACCGGAAGTAGCTTTTTTGCAATTTTTACATATAAAAGTACTCAGAATCCATACATTTCGTCATATAGATACATAAACTGATTACTGACGACTAAAAATGACTTCCAACAAACCCGGGGAAGTGGCCAATTATCTCCCATTCTACATACAAAAGTATATAGAAACTATATATTTTTGGAATCAGTGTGAAAAAAGGTATCATATGCGGCCGGAAGTGATATTCAGTTCACCGAAGTAGCATATTATCTCCCTTATACACTCAAAAATATAATTAAAAACCATTATTTATCGCATCAGTAATAAAAGAAACTATCTTCTTATCCAAATTTCTTTGCTGTGGAAAGACTTTCAATTGTTCTCTGAACATTGGTTTTTAATTAAGTCTTTCCACTTTTCTGTGGAAAGACTTATTGTTTTTTCTTCTGATTATTAAGTCTTTTCACTTTTTTGTGAAAAGATTATTGTATTTTTCTTATTATTATTATTATTTTTTTTTTTTTTTCCGCCAAATTTTGTTCTGCGATAAATGTTTGTTTCGCAATATGTCGCTTAGATATTCTCATATGGTATCGTATAGTTTATGCGCTTTTAAATTTCACCCTACTAAGCCGAACCATTTTCTTTGTAAGAGTTATCTCCCTATTCACTGTTTATCATCTGTGTGCATCTTCTTCGTAACAAAAAAAGATATCGACAAAATTCTTTTTACAAATTGTTCGTTACATCCTCAGAATTTTTGGCTCATTTGGGTCGAAGCGATTCGCTGAAATTTTATAGGAGTTATCTACCTTTACAAAATAAATTTGTCGTATGGTTTTTTAACTCAATAACAGTTAACCGTATAACCCTGGAATGTTTTTATTTGAGTCCAATGGGTCCCAACTTAGAAAATGAGGTCAAGGTCAAAGGTCAAGGTCAAGTTCTAAATTGTGACTTTTGCTTGTTTTTGCATTTTCTCTGAACATTTGAGAGATACACATAAAAGAACAAGTGCAAAATGTCAGCTTTATTGTAATGAAGATATGTTACATTTAGTCTTATACAATTAAATGGCATCTTATAGGAGTTGGTGCCCCTGAAATGTCTTGATATGAAGTTATTTGATTATAACTTCAATAAGTTCATTATAAGACATTTGACCTCATACAAAAGGTTAAGTGACTAATGACCTTGAAAAATGGCTACCGGAAGTGACCTTTAAAAAACCCGGAAGTTGCTTTTTTTGCAATTTCTTTCACCTAAAAGTACCCAGAATCAATATATTTGTCATATAGATACATGAACAGATTACTGAAGACTAAAAATGACTTCCAACAAACCGGAAGTGGCCAATTATCTCCCATTCTACATACAAAAGTATATAGAAACTATATATTTTTTGGAATCAGTGTGAAAGAAGCTATCATATGAGACCGGAGTGACATTAATTTCACCGGATGTAGCATATTATCTCCCTTATATCACTCAAAAATATAATTAAACCATCATTTATCGCATCAGTATAAAGAAACTATCTTCTTATCCAAATTTCTTTGTGTGGAAAGACTTTCATTGTTCTTGAACAATTGGTTTTTATTAATCTTCATTTTCTGGGGAAAGATTATTGTTTTTCTTCTGAATTTTTATTATTATTTTTTTTTTTTTTCCGCCAAATTTTGTTCTTGCGATAAATGTTTGTTTCGCAATATGTCGCTTAGATAATTCTCATATGGTATCGTATAGTTTATGCGCTTTTAAATTTCACCCTGCTAAGCCGAACCATTTTCTTTGTAAGAGTTATCTCCCTTTCACTGTTTATCATCTGTGTGCATCTCCTTCGTAACAAAAAAAGATAGCGACAAAATTCTTTTTACAAATTGTTCGTTACATCCTCAGAAATTTTTTTGGCGCATTTGGATCGAAGCGATTCGATGAAATTTTATAGGAGTTATCTACCTTTTTCCAAATAAATTTGTCGGTATGTTTTTTTAACTCATAAACAGTTAACCGTATAACCCTGGAATGTTTTTATTTGAAGCCCCTAGGTCCTAACTTAGAAAATGAGGTCAAGGTCAAAGGTCAAGGTCGGGTTTCTAAATTGTGACTTTTGCTTGTTTTTTGCATTTTCTCCGACACTTTGAAAGATACATATAAAAGAACAAGTGCAAAATGTCTGCATTATTGTAATGAAGATATGCTACATTTAGTCTTATACAATTTAATGGCATCTTATAGGAGTTGGTGCCCCTGAAATGTCTTGATATGAGGTTATTTGATTATAACTTCAACTAAGTTCATTATAAAGGCATTTGACCTTGTACAAAAGGTTAGTGACAAATGACCTTGAAAAATGACTACCGGAAGTGACCTTGAGAAAACCGGAAGTAGCTTTTTTTTGCAATTTTTACATATAAAAGTACTCAGAATCCATACATTTCGTCATATAGATACATAAACTGATTACTGACGACTAAAAATGACTTCCAACAAACCGGAAGTGGCCAATTATCTCCCATTCTACATACAAAAGTATATAGAAACTATATATTTTTTGGAATCAGTGTGAAAAAAGGTATCATATGGCCGGAAGTGATATTCAGTTCACCGGAAGTAGCATATTATCTCCCTTATATCACTCAAAAATATAATTAAACCATTATTTATCGCATCAGTATAAAGAAACTATCTTCTTATCCAAATTTCTTTGCTGTGGAAAGACTTTCAATTGTTCTCTGAACAATTGGTTTTTAATTAAGTCTTTCCACTTTTCTGTGGAAAGACTTATTGTTTTTTCTGATTATATTATTATTTTTTTTTTTTTTTTCCGCCAAATTTTGTTCTTGCGATAAATGTTTGTTTCGCAATATGTCGCTTAGATAATTCTCATATGGTATCGTATAGTTTATGCGCTTTTAAATTTCACCCTGCTAAGCCGAACCATTTTCTTTGTAAGAGTTTATCTCCCTATTCACTGTTTATCATCTGTGTGCATCTCCTTCGTAACAAAAAAAGATAGCGACAAAATTCTTTTTACAAATTGTTCGTTACATCCTCAGTAATTTTTGGCGCATTTGGATCGAAGCGATTCGATGAAATTTTATAGGAGTTATCTACCTTTTCCAAATAAATTTGTCGGTATGTTTTTTTAACTCATAAACAGTTAACCGTATAACCCTGGAATGTTTTTATTTGAAGCCCCTAGGTCCTAACTTAGAAAATGAGGTCAAGGTCAAAGGTCAAGGTCAGGTTCTAAATTGTGACTTTTGCTTGTTTTTGCATTTTCTCCGACACTTTGAAAGATACATATAAAAGAACAAGTGCAAAATGTCTGCATTATTGTAATGAAGATATGCTACATTTAGTCTTATACAATTTAATGGCATCTTATAGGAGTTGGTGCCCCTGAAATGTCTTGATATGAGGTTATTTGATTATAACTTCAACTAAGTTCATTATAAAGGCATTTGACCTTGTACAAAAGGTTAGGTGACAAATGACCTTGAAAAATGACTACCGGAAGTGACCTTGAGAAAACCGGAAGTAGCTTTTTTTGCAATTTTTACATATAAAAGTACTCAGAATCCATACATTTCGTCATATAGATACATAAACTGATTACTGACGACTAAAAATGACTTCCAACAAACCGGAAGTGGCCAATTATCTCCCATTCTACATACAAAAGTATATAGAAACTATATATTTTTGGAATCATGTGAAAAAAGGTATCATATGCGGCCGGAAGTGATATTCAGTTCACCGGAAGTAGCATATTATCTCCCTTATATCACTCAAAATATAATTAAACCATTATTTATCGCATCAGTATAAAGAAACTATCTTCTTATCCAAATTTCTTTGCTGTGGAAAGACTTTCAATTGTTCTCTGAACAATTGGTTTTTAATTAAGTCTTTCCACTTTTCTGTGGAAAGACTTATTGTTTTTCTTCTGATTATTATTATTATTATTTTTTTTTTTTTTTCCGCCAAATTTTGTTCTTGCGATAAATGTTTGTTTCGCAATATGTCGCTTAGATAATTCTCATATGGTATCGTATAGTTTATGCGCTTTTAAATTTCACCCTGCTAAGCCGAACCATTTTCTTTGTAAGAGTTATCTCCCTATTCACTGTTTATCATCTGTGTGCATCTCCTTCGTAACAAAAAAAGATAGCGACAAAATTCTTTTTACAAATTGTTCGTTACATCCTCAGTAATTTTTGGCGCATTTGGATCGAAGCGATTCGATGAAATTTTATAGGAGTTATCTACCTTTTCCAAATAAATTTGTCGGTATGTTTTTTTAACTCATAAACAGTTAACCGTATAACCCTGGAATGTTTTTATTTGAAGCCCTAGGTCCTAACTTAGAAAATGAGGTCAAGGTCAAAGGTCAGGTCAGGTTCTAAATTGTGACTTTTGCTTGTTTTTGCATTTTCTCCGACACTTTGAAAGATACATATAAAAGAACAAGTGCAAAATGTCTGCATTATTGTAATGAAGATATGCTACATTTAGTCTTATACAATTTAATGGCATCTTATAGGAGTTGGTGCCCCTGAAATGTCTTGATATGAGGTTATTTGATTATAACTTCAACTAAGTTCATTATAAAGCATTTGACCTTGTACAAAAGGTTAGGTGACAAATGACCTTGAAAAATGACTACCGAAGTGACCTTGAGAAAACCGGAAGTAGCTTTTTTTGCAATTTTACATATAAAAGTACTCAGAATCCATACATTTCGTCATATAGATACATAAACTGATTACTGACGACTAAAAATGACTTCCAACAAACCGGAAGTGGCCAATTATCTCCCATTCTACATACAAAAGTATATAGAAACTATATATTTTTGGAATCAGTGTGAAAAAAGGTATCATATGCGGCCGGAAGTGATATTCATTCACCGGAAGTAGCATATTATCTCCCTTATATCACTCAAAATATAATTAAACCATTATTTATCGCATCAGTATAAAGAAACTATCTTCTTATCCAAATTTCTTTGCTGTGGAAAGACTTTCAATTGTTCTCTGAACATATTGGTTTTTAATTAAGTCTTTCCACTTTTCGTGGAAAGACTTATTGTTTTTCTTCTGATTATTATTATTATTATTTTTTTTTTTTTTCCGCCAAATTTTGTTCTTGCGATAAATGTTTGTTTCGCAATATGTCGCTTAGATAATTCTCATATGGTATCGTATAGTTTATGCGCTTTTAAATTTCACCCTGCTAAGCCGAACCATTTTCTTTGTAAGAGTTATCTCCTATTCACTGTTTATCATCTGTGTGCATCTCCTTCGTAACAAAAAAAGATAGCGACAAAATTCTTTTTACAAATTGTTCGTTACATCCTCAGTAATTTTTGGCGCATTTGGATCGAAGCGATTCGATGAAATTTTATAGGAGTTATCTACCTTTTCCAAATAAATTTGTCGGTATGTTTTTTTAACTCATAAACAGTTAACCGTATAACCCTGGAATGTTTTTATTTGAAGCCCTAGGTCCTAACTTAGAAAATGAGGTCAAGGTCAAAGGTCAAGGTCAGGTTCTAAATTGTGACTTTTGCTTGTTTTTGCATTTTCTCCGACACTTTGAAAGATACATATAAAAGAACAAGTGCAAAATGTCTGCATTATTGTAATGAAGATATGCTACATTTAGTCTTATACAATTTAATGGCATCTTATAGGAGTTGGTGCCCCTGAAATGTCTTGATATGAGGTTATTTGATTATAACTTCAACTAAGTTCATTATAAAGGCATTTGACCTTGTAAAAAGGTTAGGTGACAAATGACCTTGAAAAATGACTACCGGAAGTGACCTTGAGAAAACCGGAAGTAGCTTTTTTGCAATTTTACATATAAAAGTACTCAGAATCCATACATTTCGTCATATGAATAAACGATTACTGACACTAAAATGACTTCAAAAACGGAATGCCATTATCTCCCATTTCTACAAAAGTATATAAAACTATATATTTTGAATCATGTGAAAAAGATCTTCGCCGAAGTGATATTCATTCCCGAATACATATTTCTCCCTTATATCACTCAAAAATATAATTAAAACTTTATTTATGCATCAGTATAAGAAACTACTTTATCCAAATTTCTTTGTGAAAGACTTTCAATTGTTTGAAAATTGGTTTTTAATTAAGTCTTTCACTTTCTGTGAAAGACTTATTGTTTTTCTTCTGATTATTTTATAAATATTATTTTTTTTTTTTCCCGCCAAATTTTTCTGCGAAAATGTTTGTTTGCAATTGTCGCTTATAATAATTCTCATATGGTATCGTATATTTATGCGCTTTTTAAATTTCACCCTGCTAAGCCGAACCATTTCTTTGTAAGAGTTATCTCCCTATTCACTGTTTATCATCTGTGTGCATCTCCTTCGTACAAAAAAATAGCGACAAAATTCTTTTACAAATTGTTCGTTACATCCTCAGTAATTTTGGCCATTTGGATCGAACGATTCGATGAAATTTTATAGAGTTATCTACCTTTTCCAAATAAATTTGTCGTATGTTTTTTTAACTCAAAACAGTAACCGTATAACCCTGGATGTTTTTATTTGAAGCCCCTAGGTCCTAACTTAGAAAATGAGGTCAGTCAAAAGTCAAGGTCAGTTCTAAATTGTGACTTTGCTTGTTTTTGCATTTCCCTCGACACTTTGAAAGATACATATAAAAGAACAATGCAAAATGTCTGCATTATTGTAATGAAGATATGCTACATTTAGTTTATACAATTTAATGCATCTTATAGGAGTTGGTGCCCTGAAATGTCTTGATATGAGGTTATTGATTATAACTTCAACTAAGTTCATTATAAAGGCATTATTTTATATTTTTTTTTTTCCCAATTTTGTTCTTGCGATAATTTGTTGCAATGCGTAGATAATCTCATGTATCGTATAGTTTACCTTTAATTTCCCTGCTAGCCAACCATTTTCTTGTAAGAGTTATCTCCTTCATGTTTATCATCTGGTATTCCTTCGTACAAAAAAAATAGCGACAATTCTTTTACAAATTTCGTTACATCCTCTAATTTTTGGCGCATTTGGATCGAAGCGTTCATGAATTTATAGGAGTTACTACTTTTCAAATAAATTGTCTTGTTTTTTTATCTAAACGTTAACGTAACCCTGAATTTTTATTAACCCTAGGTCCTAACTAAATGAGTAAGGTCAAGGTCAGGTCAGTTCTAATTGTGACTTTTGCTTGTTTTTGCATTTTCTCCGACACTTGAAGTACAAAAAGAACATCAAAGTCCATTTTGAATAAATATCTAAATCTTATACATTTATGGCATCTTTAGATGTGCCCTGAATGTTTGATATGGTATTTGATATAACTCAACTAAGTTATTAAAGCATTACCTTGTACAAAGGTTAGTGACAAATACTGAAAATGACTACGGAGTGACTTGAGAAACCGAATAGCTTTTTGCAATTTTTACATAAAAGTATAAATCCATACTTCGTCATAATAATAAAATTACGACGATAAAAATCACAACCGGAATGCCAATTATCTCCATTCTACATCAAAAGTATATAGAATATATTTTTTGATATGTAAAAAAAGTACATATGCGCCGAGTGATATCAGTTCACGAAGTAGCTATTATTCCTTAATCACTCAAAATATAATTAAACCATTATTTTCGATAGTATAAGAAACTATCTTCTATCCAATTTCTTGCTGTGAAGACTTTCAATGTTCTCTGAACAATGGTTTTTAATTAAGTCTTCACTTTTGTGGAAGATATTTTTTTTATATATTATATTTTTTTTTCGCAAATTTTTCTTGCGAAAGTTGTTTCGCAATTGTCTTGATATTTCATATGGATCGTATATTTATGCGTTTAAATTCACCTGCTAGCCGAACATTTTCTTGAAAGTTATCTCCTATTCACGTTTATCTCTTGTGCATCTCCTTGTAACAAAAAAAATACGACAATTCTTTTTACAAATTTTGTTATCCTCATAATTTTGCGCATTGATCGAAGCGATCGATGAAATTTATAGAGTTAACTTTTCAATAAATTTGTCGATTTTTTTTTTAAACATTAACCGTATAACCTGATTTTTATTGAACCCCTGTCCTAACTAAAATGAGTAATCAAGGTCAGGAGTCTAAATTGTGACTTTCTTGTTTTGATTTTCTCGACACTTAAAGAACATTAAAACAGTGCAAATGCTCTTATTAATGAAGATAGCTTTATCTTATAAAATTTAATGCATTTATAGGAGTTGGTGCCCTGAAATGTCTGAATGAGTATTTGATTATAACTTCAACTAGTTCATATAAAGGCATTTGACCTTGAAAAATATACAATGACCTGAGAAAAGATAGTTGATTAAAAAAAGTACTTGAAATTTCTATAAATTCAATATACATTCGATTACTGACGACCTAAAATGACTTCCAACAAACGAAGGGCCATTATTCCCATTTACATACAAATATATAAAAATATTTTGGAAAGTAAAAAAGGCAGGATATCAGTTCACCGGAAGTAGCATATTATCTCCCTTATATCACTCAAAAATATAATTAAACCATTATTAATCGCATCAGTATAAAGAACTATCTTCTTATCCAAATTTCTTTGCTGGGGAAAGATTTTTAAATTTGTTTTTCGGAAAAATTTGGTTTTTAATTAAGTTTTTCCCACTTTTTGGGGAAAAGATTTATTTTTTTTTTTTTTATTTTTTATTTTTTTTTTTTTTTCCGCAAATTTTTTTTTGCGAAAAAGTTTGTTTCGCAATTGCCCTTAGATAATTTCTTTTTTTTCGTATAGTTTATGCGTTTAAATTTCCCCCCCAAAAAAATTTTTTTTTTTTTTTCCTTTTTTTTTTCCCCCCAAAAAAAAAAATTTTTAAAAAAAATTTTTCCCAAAAAATTTTTTTTTAAAAATTTTTAAATTTTAAATTTTTTTAAAAATTTTTTTTTAAAAATTTTTTAATTTTTTTTATTAAAAATTTCCTTTAAAAAAGGGTTTTTTTGGAACCCAAATTTAATTTTTTTGGGGAAAAAAAAATTTTTTAAAAAGGGCTTTATTTTTTTTTTTAAAATTAAAAAAAAAAAAAATTTTTTTTTTGGGGAAAAATTTTTTTTTTTAAAAATTTTTTTCCAAAAAAAAAAAAAAAAAAAAAAAAAAAAAAAAAAAAAAAAAAAAAAAAAAAAAAAAAAAAAAAAAAAAAAAAAAAAAAAAAAAAAAAAAAAAAAAAAAAAAAAAAAAAAAAAAAAAAAAAAAAAAAAAAAAAAAAAAAAAAAAAAAAAAAAAAAAAAAAAAAAAAAAAAAAAAAAAAAAAAAAAAAAAAAAAAAAAAAAAAAAAAAAAAAAAAAAAAAAAAAAAAAAAAAAAAAAAAAAAAAAAAAAAAAAAAAAAAAAAAAAAAAAAAAAAAAAAAAAAAAATTATTATTATTATTTTTTTTTTTTTTTCCCGCCAAATTTTGTTCTTGCGATAAATGTTTGTTTCGCAATATGTCGCTTAGATAATTCTCATATGGTATCGTATAGTTTATGCGCTTTTAAATTTCACCCTGCTAAGCCGAACCATTTTCTTTGTAAGAGTTATCTCCCTATTCACTGTTTATCATCTGTGTGCATCTCCTTCGTAACAAAAAAAGATAGCGACAAAATTCTTTTTACAAATTGTTCGTTACATCCTCAGTAATTTTTGGCGCATTTGGATCGAAGCGATTCGATGAAATTTTATAGGAGTTATCTACCTTTTCCAAATAAATTTGTCGGTATGTTTTTTTAACTCATAAACAGTTAACCGTATAACCCTGGAATGTTTTTATTTGAAGCCCCTAGGTCCTAACTTAGAAAATGAGGTCAAGGTCAAAGGTCAAGGTCAGGTTCTAAATTGTGACTTTTGCTTGTTTTTGCATTTTCTCCGACACTTTGAAAGATACATATAAAAGAACAAGTGCAAAATGTCTGCATTATTGTAATGAAGATATGCTACATTTAGTCTTATACAATTTAATGGCATCTTATAGGAGTTGGTGCCCCTGAAATGTCTTGATATGAGGTTATTTGATTATAACTTCAACTAAGTTCATTATAAAGGCATTTGACCTTGTACAAAAGTTTAGGTGACAAATGACCTTGAAAAATGACTACCGGAAGTGACCTTGAGAAAACCGGAAGTAGCTTTTTTTTGCAATTTTTACATATAAAAGTACTCAGAATCCATACATTTCGTCATATAGATACATAAACTGATTACTGACGACTAAAAATGACTTCCAACAAACCGGAAGTGGCCAATTATCTCCCATTCTACATACAAAAGTATATAGAAACTATATATTTTTGGAATCAGTGTGAAAAAAGGTATCATATGCGGCCGGAAGTGATATTCAGTTCACCGGAAGTAGCATATTATCTCCCTTATATCACTCAAAAATATAATTAAACCATTATTTATCGCATCAGTATAAAGAAACTATCTTCTTATCCAAATTTCTTTGCTGTGGAAAGACTTTCAATTGTTCTCTGAACAATTGGTTTTTAATTAAGTCTTTCCACTTTTCTGTGGAAAGACTTATTGTTTTTCTTCTGATTATTATTATTATTATTTTTTTTTTTTTTCCGCCAAATTTTGTTCTTGCGATAAATGTTTGTTTCGCAATATGTCGCTTAGATAATTCTCATATGGTATCGTATAGTTTATGCGCTTTTAAATTTCACCCTGCTAAGCCGAACCATTTTCTTTGTAAGAGTTATCTCCCTATTCACTGTTTATCATCTGTGTGCATCTCCTTCGTAACAAAAAAAGATAGCGACAAAATTCTTTTTACAAATTGTTCGTTACATCCTCAGTAATTTTTGGCGCATTTGGATCGAAGCGATTCGATGAAATTTTATAGGAGTTATCTACCTTTTCCAAATAAATTTGTCGGTATGTTTTTTTAACTCATAAACAGTTAACCGTATAACCCTGGAATGTTTTTATTTGAAGCCCCTAGGTCCTAACTAAGAAAATGAGGTCAAGGTCAAAGGTCAAGGTCAGGTTCTAAATTGTGACTTTTGCTTGTTTTTTGCATTTTCTCCGACACTTTGAAAGATACATATAAAAGAACAAGTGCAAAATGTCTGCATTATTGTAATGAAGATATGCTACATTTAGTCTTATACAATTTAATGGCATCTTATAGGAGTTGGTGCCCCTGAAATGTCTTGATATGAGGTTATTTGATTATAACTTCAATAAAGTTCATTATAAAGACATTTGACCTCATACAAAAGGTTAAGTGACTAATGACCTTGAAAACTGGCTACCGGAAGTGACCTTTAGAAAACCGGAAGTAGCTATTTTTGCAATTTCTTTCACCTAAAAGTACCCAGAATCCATATATTTTGTCATATAGATAGATGAACAGATTACTGAAGACTAAAAATGACTTCCAACAAACCGGAAGTGGCCAATTATCTCCCATTCTACATACAAAAGTATATAGAAACTATATATTTTTGGAATCAGTGTGAAAGAAGCTATCATATGAGACCGGATGTGACATTAATTTCACCGGAAGTTGCATATTATCTCCCTTATATCACTCAAAAATATAATTAAACCATCATTTATCGCATCAGTATAAAGAAACTACCTTCTTATCCAAATTACTTTAGTTTGGAAAGACTTTCAATTGTTCTCTGAACAATTGGTTTTTAATTAGGTCTTTCCACTTTTCTGTGGAAAGTCCTATTGTATTTGTTCTGATTATTATTATTATTATTATTATTATTTTTTTCTTCCGCCAAATTTCGAAATTTTTGTTTCGCATTATGTCGCTTAGATTTTTTTTTGTATAGTATCGTACAGTTCATACGCTTTTAAATTTCACCCTGCTAAGATGAACACTTTTCTTTGTAAGAGTTATCTCCCTATTCACTGTTTATCATGTGTGTGCATCTCCTTCGTAACAAAAAAAGATATCGACAAAATTCTTTTTACAAATTGTTCGTTACATCCTCAGAAAATTTTGGCTAATTTGAATCGAAGCGATTCGATGAAATTTTATAGGAGTTATCTATCTTTACGGAATAGATTTGTCGGTATGTTTTTTTAACTCATAAACCGTTAACCGTCTAACCCTGGAATGTTTTTATTTGAGTCCCCTGATTCCTAACTTAGAAAATTAGGTCAAGGTCAAAGGTCAAGGTCATATTTTAGATTTTCATATGTCTTTGATTTCCCTATAATTCTTGAATGGTTATAGATACAGAAAATTTAAGCAGTGAAAAATGTTAAGGACTTCAAGGGGCAACTTTGTTACATTATGACTATATTGGTTTTACCATTGTGTAAGGGACATAATCCCCATTGATGGTTTATATAAAGCCATTATTAGACAAAACTCTTAAACAAAATGACCTTGACCCATAGGGTCTTTTGCGATGACATTGTGAAGCAATGACCTTGACAAAGGTCACAAGGTCAAAGGTCAAGGTCATGTACATATGTGATTTGGGGCACTACTTGAAGAGTTTTATGTGTGTTTGCCTGCCAACCAACCAACCAACCAACCAATCAATCAATCAATCAATCAATCAATCAATCAATCAATCAATCATGATCATGATCAATCAACCAATAATGATCATGATCAATCAATCAATCATGTTTCTGTCTCATGTGTTTATCATAGGGTTCAAGATCTTCTTTGTTTCTTTTTCGCTGTTTCAACTGACCCTATCCAACGTGTTTAACCAACCAACCAACCAACCAACCAACTAATCAATCAATCAATCAATCAATCATGATCATGATCAATCAATCGTGATCATGATCAATCAATCATGATCATGATCAATCAATCATGTATCCGTCTCATGTGTTTAATATACGGTCCAAGATCTTCTTTGTTTCTTTTTCGCTGTTTCAACTGACCCTATTCAACGTCTTTAACCAACCAACCAACCAACCAACCAACCAACCAACTGATCAATCAATCAATCAATCAATCAATCAATCAATCAATTAATCAATCAATCAATCAATCAATCAATCAATCAATCAATCAATCAATCATGATCATGATCAATCAATCATGTATCCGTCTCATGTGTTTAATATACGGTCCAAGATCTTCTTTGTTTCTTTTTCGCTGTTTCAACTGACCCTATCCAACGTGTTTAACCAACCAACCAACCAACCAACTAATCAATCAATCAATCAATCAATCAATCAATCAATCATGATCATGATCAATCAATCATGTATCCGTCTCATGTGTTTAATATACGGTCCAAGATCTTCTTTGTTTCTTTTTCGCTGTTTCAATTGACCCTATCCAACGTGTTTAACCAACCAACCAACCAACTAATCAATCAATCAATCAATCAATCAATCAATCAATCAATCAATCAATCAATCAATCGATCAATCAATCAAGTAATCAATCAATCATGATCATGATCAATCAATCATGTTTCATGAAAAATTGAAATTTAATATTGTTCTTGCGTCACTTCTGAAAAAAAATCCACATGTACTCTGAAACTACAAGTACAATCGACCTCAAAATTTGCAGTCAGCAGGGCATACATGTACTAAAAGTTTATAAAAAAAACTTGGTGCAGATATCTGTCAAAGCTTTTCCTAGAGAAAAGAAATGGCAATGCCGTAAAAATTGCTTGCAAGGTCCGTAAATCTCAGTAAAAACCTACAATAAAATGTCCGCTCCGAGATTGAAATACTAATCTGTGTTACAAACAGGTTCTGAAAAATGTACAATATCAGAAAATAATCAATAAATGTGTTTTAAAGTTACACCGGATCAATTAAATCCAAAACATGCACTGCCCGTGAACTGTGATCAAAATGTCAATTTCCTACAATGACAAAAGAAATTACATTGTGTACATTCCATCTCTATAGATGTTGTCTGTTTAACGTCCCCACCTAAAAAGAAATAAAAAGACTAAGTTTTTCTTAATATAAAGCCGCGTCACGTGGTGTCTCCTCAATCTGGCGCGCGCGCTGTACCTAAACTAAAATAAAAACTTTCCAAACTAAACATGAAACTTCTCCGGTAACAATAATATAGACCCCATACAGAAACAAACAAACAAGCAAACAATCAAACAAACAAACAAACACCCCCCCCCCCCCCAAATTCAATTAATTCTAAAGGGGGAAAGACCACCTACAATTGCTTTTTTAAAGCAATTGATTTATATTGTAAAAAACGTTTTTAACCATTCTATTCCATTAATAAAAAAAAAAAAAAAAAAAAAAATCCCGAGACCCCCTTTTTGCCCCCCCCTTTTTTTTAACCCTCCACTTACAACTGAATGTAGGTTGTGTGCTATCTATCCTATCAACGTAAAACGAACGACAACACCAGTTTTTTTCCATATTATTAGGTCTTTCCACTTTTCTGTGGAAAGTCCTATTGTATTTGTTCTGATTATTAGGTCTTTCCACTTTTCTGTGGAAAGACCTATTGTTTTTCTT
Organism: Mytilus edulis; assembly: GCA_019925275.1. NCBI lineage: Eukaryota > Metazoa > Mollusca > Bivalvia > Mytilida > Mytilidae > Mytilus > Mytilus edulis. The sequence continues at coordinate 112,013,660 of CM034350.1, read as the reverse complement.
CTGATTATTTTTTTTTTTTCTTCCGCCTAATTTTGTTCTTGCGATAAACATTTGTTTCGCAATATGTCGCTTAGATATTTGGTATATGATATCGAACAGTTTATGCGCTTTTGAAATTTACCCTGCGTAAACGAATACTTTTCTTTGTAGGAGTTATCTCCCCAAACACTGTTTTCCTTGTTATCGCATCTCCTTCGCAACCGTTAAAGATTATGACAAATTAATTTTACAAAATTGCTCGTTATATCCTTCGCATGATTTGTCCTATTTTGACCGAAGCGATATGACCGCTCCATATGAGAGTTATTTCCCCTTATGCATCTGATATAAGTGATATGAATTTCTATCTTATAAACCATAAGTGATAGAGACCTAGGATCTTTTGATTTGAGGTCCTTGGTCCCAAAAAATGAAAATTAGGTCAAGGTCAAAGGTGAAGGTCATATTCTAATATTTGAATTTGGCTTATTTTCACTTATATCCAAAGACTGTTTAAGATATCAACAAATTATTTTTACTAAATTGTTAGTTGCGACATGTCGTAAGATGTAAATTTTGATTGCAAGCGTACGTTGAATGTAAAAGGGAGTTTTCTCCCCTCTTGTATTTAAAGATACGCGTTTGGTGATATAACTCATTAACTAAATATAATTAAGACCTATGATCTTTTGATTTGAGGTCCTTGGTTTATGACCTTGAAATTGATCTCAAGGTCATAGCTTAATTTGACGTTCTAGATTTTGACCTTTGCTTTTATTCTATATGTATACATGATAAAGATATACAACTTTTAGAAAAAGGTATCAAACCATTTAACCTTGAAAAAAACAACCGGAAGTGACTTTTTGTAAACCGGAAGTAGCTATTTTTTGTACTTTATTAATATAAAAGTATATAGAACCAGATATTTTTGGAATCAGTGTCAAGTAAATATTCAAATATAATCGGAAGTAACATTTTTCAAACCGGAAGTAACAAATTATCTCCCTTATTTAAAAAAAAATGTATGGAAACAATATATTTTTGGAATCAGCTTACTAGAAGCTATCATTTGACGATTGAAATGACATTTTAAACTTAGTTTCACAACTTTTCATATCAAAATACATTGTTTTGATGGAAAGACCTTCAATTGTTCTCTGAACAATTGGTTTTTAATTATTATTATTTTTTTTTTTTTTTTCTTCCGCCAAATTTTGTTCTGGCGATAAATGTTTGTTTCGCAATATGTCGCTTAGATATTTCTCATATGGTATCGTATAGTTTATGCGCTTTTAAATTTCACCCTGCTAAGCGGAACCATTTTCTTTGTAAGAGTTATCTCCCTATTCACTGTTTATCATCTGTGTGCATCTCCTTCGTAACAAAAAAAGATAGCGACAAAATTCTTTTTACAAATTGTTCGTTACATCCTCAGGAATTTTTGGCTCATTTGGGTCGAAGCGATTCGCTGAAATTTTATAGGAGTTATCTACCTTTACAAAATAAATTTGTCGGTATGTTTTTTTAACTCAAAAACAGTTAACCGTATAACCCTGGAATGTTTTTATTTGAGTCCCCTATGTCCTAACTTAGAAAATGAGGTCAAGGTCAAAGGTCAAGGTCAAGTTCTAATTTGTGACTTTTGCTTGTTTTTGCATTTTCTCTGACGCTTTGAAAGATACATAAAGAAAAACAATTGCAAAATGTCTGCTTTATTGTTATGAAGATATGATACATTAAGTCTGATACAATTTAATGGCATCTTATAGGAGTTGGTGCCCCTAATATGTCTTGATATGAAGTTATTTGATTATAACTTCAACTAAGTTCATTATAAAGGCATTTGACCTTGTACAAAAGGTAAGGTGACAAATGACCTTGAAAATTGACTACCGGAAGTGACCTTGAGAAAACCGGAAGTAGCCTTTTTTGCAATTTTTTCATATAAAAGTACTCAGAATCCATATATTTTGTCATATAGATACATAAACTGATTACTGAAGACTAAGAATGACTTCCAACAAACCGGAAGTGGCCAATTATCTGCCATTCTACATATAAAAGTATATAGAAACTATATAGTTTTTGGAATCAGTGTCAAAGAAGCTATCATATGAGACCGGAAGTGACATTCATTTCACCGGAAGTAGCTTATTATCTCCCTTACATCACTCATTAATATAATTAAACCATTATTTATCGCATCAGTATGAAGAAACTATCTTACCAAAATTTCTTTGGTGTGGAAAGACTTTCAATTGTTCTCTGAACAATTGGTTTTTAATTTTATCTATTTTTGTTTCCGTCTTGGCCCCGTCAGAATATCAATAATTACTCTTGATTTTATTATATCAACAGGGCAACGTATGCAGTATAGCGCATACTGATTTATCAGTATTTGGGTTGATTTGCTCGTATATTTTAATATTGATATTTATCAAAACAAAAGACATAGAACAATTTCTTAACAATAAGACACTTGAGTTACATAATTTAGACTGTTTTTATCCATTTTTATCAGTCAAATAGTAAAACAATAAATGGAAAAAAAATAAGACAAAGAAAGCAACAAAACATTTACTTATTTTTGACAGCCGTATAAAAACTTGGCGCGGTTCAAAAATGTTTGCAAGTGCTTCACCATCTTCCTCATTTCATAACTCAGAGATAAATCATTCTTGCCAAAACTAAATCATCAATAGCTACATTTGCAATGGATTTACTGAAAAAAAAACCCCGTGAAAACAGTAGCTGAATCACGACCTTGTGCAATGCCAAAACTTAAGTATGGACAGTATATTGTCAGCAGTGTTCAAAACGGTAAAGAAATATCCATTAGGTATATGTTTGTTTATTCAAAGCAAATGTTAGAACCAATAGAGCCAATATCATTAATATCGAAAAATTATTTTAGAGTCAAATGGATAACCTTTGAGAAAAAAAACCCGGACTAATAAGTTACCTTGAATCAATTTTCAGGCTCGATAATCTTCATACTTGTACAAAAATTTATCAAAGGTACCAGGATTATAATTTAGTACGCCAGCAAACTCATCATTAATACCAGGATTAAAATTTTATATTTACGCCAGACGAGCGTTTCGTCAAAAGAAAAGACTTATCAGTGACGCTCGAATCAAAACATGTTTTAAAGGCCAAATAAAGTACGAAGTTGAAGAGCATCCAGGACCAAAAATACTAAACAATTCAAACAAGAAAATGATGGTCTGTCCAATGGTAAAACAAGACACGGGTTTCGTCAAAATATCAAAATAGTTATAAAGCCAAACAAGTACAAAGTTGAAGAGCATTGAGGATCCAAAATTCCAAAAAGTTGTGCCAAATACGGCTATGGTTATCTATTCCTTGGATAAGAAAATTCTTAGTTTTTAGAAAAATTCAAAGTTTTGTAAACAGAAAGTTTATAAAAATGACCATATAATTGATATTCATGTCAACACCGAAGTACTGACTACTGGGCTGTTGATACCCTCGGAGTCAAAACGTCCACCAGCAATGGCATCGACCCAGTGGTGTAAAAAGTTATCAAAGGTACCAGGACTATGATTTAGTACGGCAGACGCGCGTTTCGTCTGCATAAGACTCAATTATGATACTATAATGAAAGGGCTGAAACGAATATTTAGCAAAATTTCAAAGCTTCTTCTTATATCTTCGAAAGACTTATCTTATAGGTTTTAATTGTTTTAACGGAAGGACTCCTCCAGGTGCGGGAGTTTCTGGGTGCACTGAAGACCCACTGGTGGCGTTCGACTGTTGTATACTTTATGGTCGGATTCTTGTCCCTTTGAAATATTCCCCATTTCCATTCTCAATTTTATACACAGGTTTTTTGTTAAACTGTTTTCAAACGAACTTCATTGACAAAACGAAAATTATCAATAAGGAACGTAAAATCACCATTAAGTTGTTAATTTTTGTATGGCGACTCCAGCGTGAAACATATATAGCCAGATACAGCAAAGATATTTGTGCTGTTTAGAGTTATCTTGAATAAGTTCTTTCGGATATTATTTCGCTGGTCTTATAAGAAAAGGTTAATATGCAGCTATTACAGGTAAAATAAACAACACAATAAAATGTATGATATATAAAAGACAATCAATTTCATTGTAGAAATGAAGTAAACATATCCCAATACAATACCATACCGTTATGATTAATTATAGGTCACCGTACAGGTATCAACAACGAGAAGAACATATACCACAATACAAAATAAAGCCGAAGGAAACACATCAACTATCAGAGATAAACAAGGAACAAGCGAAACACTGAAGTGCAACAAAAATAAACGCCAATGTACATAGAAACGAACTATTTGGTAACTGCCATATTTCTGACTTTTAAAAGTTGCATGATTTTTTTATTAGTTGTTAGTGGCTTTGAACTAGCTGTCAGATAACTGCGAGTACTCTCAGATCTGTTCATTGCGTCTTTTTGTGTCGGGATGAATAAGTACCGGGCCACGTCCACTGTATTTTTGTCCATCTGATGAGTTAAGCCTTTTTCAACTGATTTTTATAGTTCGTTCTTATGTTGTACTGTTATACTACTCTCCCAGGTTAAGGGGACGGTTGGGATCCCGCTAACATGTTTAACCCCGCCACATTATTTATGTATGTGCCTGTCCCAAGTCAGGAGCCTGTAATTCAGTGGTTGTCGTTTGTTTATGTATTACATATTTGTTTTTCGTTCATTTTTTTACATATATAAGGCCGTTAGTTTTCTCGTTTGAATTGTTTTACATTGTCTTAGCAGGGCCTTTTATAGCTCACTATGCAGTATGGGCTTTGCTCATTGTTGAAGGCCGTACGGTGACCTATAGTTGTTAATGTCTGTGTTATTTTGGTCTTTTGTAGATAGTTGTCTCATTGGCAATCATACCACATCTTCTTTTTTATATCTTAATAAGGACATTTTAAGAAAAAGCTAAGTGATTTCAGACCAACTAGGGACACAACATTTTAAGGGTGGTAATCGAGTTACAGCTGCATGAATAGGATTTGACACTTAAACACTTGGTTCAAATCCAAAATGTCTTTGTAACAAATATTCAAATACAGGACTTCTATCCCTAATCTAATAATAAACTCATATTTAAAAAAAGTAAAACAGTTCTATCAATTATCTTTTAAAGAAATTATCGCAAAAGTATCCAGAATATGTTCACTTTTAACAACACAAACAATAATTAAAATAAGTTAAGATTTGTAAGATAAACTATCTTTGTTTTCAAAGACCTCATATGGTTCCGAATCCACACTTTCCATAACAGACGTACTATTTAGAATCCACGATCCCCTACAATGTTTACTCCAGTCGGTTTCGAAATTGACACGCATACGTATGTAATCATCGAATTTGGATCTTTCTTTCACAATTCTATCGTTGTCCTTATTTGTCGTTTTAAACACCACCCAAGTGCAATCGATGATGGCAATAAAGTGATCATATCGTCCTTTCAATACAATTCCTCGAAAAGAATGGAAGTAACCACGTTTTTGTGAGGGAGTTGAAAATGACGGAGTTCCACCACTACTACCATACGGACCATACGTACGACCATAATTAGTAAAGAATGTTATACCATCTGTAAGCATACCACTCCTTAGATTTATACTTGTTATGACTTCGTCGTCATCAAGTTCAAATTCATGCTCAGATAAGATTGAATGCCTTGCTTTTGTTGGGATTCCATGAAGAACACTTGTTCTACTCTTATACTCCACTCGTATTCCTCCAATTACAATCCATCCTTCCCATTTTGTTACCCATAGCCCTACCTTTTTAACGCGATCATTTATAGACGGAACTTCCTCAAAACATTTTACGAAATTTAAGTGATCTGGTACTTCGAGATAAGACCTGCAACTTTCTAAAATTTTTGAGGAATTTGAAAATTTCCTTTTTGAGATTCCTCGTTTGAAAAGTTTTAAAGGTAGATCTATTGATGGTATGGAAGGCAGGATGAATATCATATATAGAGCTCAGGTCATCGTCGGGAATTTCAGAAAACAGAATAGCACTTAGAATATCTTCGACAGTTGTTATATCTTTAACTTGGCTAGTTGTTATTGTTTTACCCACAGCTTCAAGAATATTGAGTTCAGGATTATCGACTGGAATCCCTTTACGAAAAACAGAAAGATGTCTCTGCATCAACAAGAACTTGAATTCTTTATTTGAAAGAGAGCAGAACATATTTTGCTCAACAAAGGTATCAAAATTTTCAGATATATACAGGACTATAGTTTCAATCAAATTGTTTAGATTGAATTTGATTGCACATTGTAGAAAAGAAATAGCAGTGGAGTGATCGATGCTGTTGATTAAAAAAGTTTCACACTCATTCAAGATGAGTTTTACTTGGAGATAAGAAGCTGTTTCTAAAAGATCCTGAACGTTGTCACTTGATATTTCAAGATTCCCATAATATGCAAATTTTATGACTTGGCAAATCGCCTCGAAGGAACAAAATTCTTCGGTTAGAAAAATTGTACGTGCATTCCCTTTGAAATTTATATAAGCCTGAAAGTAAAGTGAAATAGCAGACAGTACATCACGATGGGCTTTTGTTTTAAATTCACCACACTTGACTTCTATTTCGCAGTTCATTTGCTCTTCCCATTCCCTTATTTTGCTTTCTTCTACGGAAATATTCAGATGGTTTTTCAGGACATCAGTTTTAGTATTGGACTTTCTGTAAGAGAAGAAATAAATGATCATGAAAATAAAGCAGATAACAGAAATATACAAAACAAATGACACCCTTAGATGAACTTTGATGGTTAAGAATCAATTGAATTCACCTAAAGAATTTGTCTAATGGAGATAGAAAGAAAGCACAAAAAGTTATTTACTGAGAAAGATTTGCCTTTTTAATTAAAGTGGAATGACATTTTATTCGTCATACAGACTTTAGCAGCTCAAATTTTAGCGTGCCCAATATTCTCGCTGAAAAAGTCAGTATAAAAAAAAACAAAATACCGTTATTGTATATCTACTAAATTTAACTGCAAAAACTTATGTAAACAAAATACTAAAAATGGGTTAAATCTTTTTTACAAATTATTACATTTATACACATTTTTCTAATGACACAAATAATGTATTATGTTAACATTTCGATACTTTTGAATCTATTATCATGTTTATCAAATTTTTTGAGAAGATTGGAATCGTTAAGAAGATACTAAGGAGAATTTTTATATTAGCTCAAGGTCAAAAGTTTAAGTTATGTTTAAAATTTGGAATTTTTATTGTTTTTTGGCTTTTCTCTACTAGCCGTATTCAGTCATAGGACAAAACTAGTTAATTGAGACACATCGTTACTTAAAAAATAATGTCGATATGATCCGGTGTGTAAAATTGTATTTTTCTCCCCATGCAAGTTTATTCAAATGTTAGGTGTTATAATCAATAAACAATACATAGTAAAGGCCTATGACAATTTTATTTGAGATCCTGCCCTTATGACCTTGAAGTTTCTGTGTAATTTGACCTTTAAGGGTTTGATAACTCATACTGGTACATGATTAAGCAATATGGTCATTTACATTAGGTTGAAAAACGTATGACCTTGAAAAAGAACAATCAGAAATGATCTAGTAAAACGGAAATAACCATTTTTGAATTTATCAAATGATGAAATAACGCAAAGAGTAAAGTTGTTTTGAGTAAAGCGGAAGACACTTACTATCTCCCTCAGTGGGCTGAGAAACAAAGCGATTGATGGCATCAGTGTTAGAAAGATCGTCTTGTGACACCGGAAGTGACTTTCAAAAGCACAAATGCATTTTTTGGCAACCTCATTTTCGTTTTAAAAGATTGAAATAGAGAGAAGAAAGAACTTCAATCATTTTTTAAAAACTTTCTTACTAAATGTTTTCATCAAGTTAACGTTGGAAATGTTCGGAAGTCGGTTATTGTTAGGGTGGAGATTTATTTTTCGAGTGTTTATAACGAACGACCTAGCTAACTTGTTGTAACGACTAAGCTTATCAAACTCGTCATAACAACTTATCTTATTTGTTTTGACGACTTTTCTAACTCGTTGAAACAATATAGCTAACACGTTCAAACGACTAAGCTTACTCGATGTAACGACTAAGCTAACTTGTTTTAATGACTTAGCTATTCTAACTCGTTATAACAACTAACCTAACTCGTTAAAACAAGTTAGTTAAGTAATTAAAACGAGTAAGCTACTTAAGGTAGACGAGAATATAGCTCTAATATTATGCTTTCAGACAAGAAAAAGAAAAAAAATGGGGTCACGGGACTCGTTTTCTTGCTATATAATAAAATATGTAAATTTGTAACACATTATATTGTAAAAGTAACTTTATTTGAATTATCTGCCCTTACATTTGAGTTGCCTCCCCTTATATGACAAAATTGAAAAAGAAATGAATCAAACAAAGCATTCTGTTATTTTGTAAAATACAACTATAAAAATGATAAAACATGTCATTTTCTATATCTTAATGAAAATTCTTACATATGAATTACCTGCTACTTTCAAAATTTGCACCCTTTAGTAAAGATCTAGACCGATGTTTTCTGGTATTTGAAGAAGACACCTTATCTACCTTAAACAAATTAAACGATTTAACGTACTTGTTATAACGAGTAAGATTAGCTAAGTCGTTATAACAAGTAAGCTTAGTTGTTTAAACAATTAAGGTCAGCTGTTTTAACTAGTTAGCTAAGTCGTTTAAATGAGTAAGCTTAAATGTTTAAAAGAGTTAGTTAAGTCGTTATAACGAGTTAGATAAGTCGTTTAAACATGTTAGCTAAGTTGTTATAACAAGTTAGGTAAGCTAAGTCGTTATAGTAAGTTAGCTAAGTTGTTATAACGAGTTATCTTAGTAGCTAAGTCATTAAAACAAGTTAACTAAGTTGGTATAACGAGTAATGTAAGCTAAGTCGTTATGACTAATTTGCTAAGTTGTTAAAAAATGTTAGCTAAGTTATTATAACGAGTAAGATAAGCTTAATCGTTTTAACAAGTTAGCTAAGTTGTTATTACAAGCTTGCTAAGTCGTTATAACGAATTCAAGATAAACCTCCACCCTGACACTCACTGGTTTCGTAATAATGGTCTGTTTAATAGCCTGTTAAAAATATTACATAACGATGCTGAATTGCATGATATGTATAATTTCATTTGGATGTATAATGTCATAATGTAACCAGGTAAACTTATGTATCAAACATTTCTGAGAAATTGATATTGTCACTATGTAACTGAACTATTCATTTTACACGTTATTCACAAAAACATAAGGGTTGTCGGACTGTACAATTTAAACAAATGAATTATATTACTTTTGATAAAAATTTGCCTATCCTTCCGGAGCTAATTTTTGGTGCGTCGTTTGTTGTTATGAATCGTATCAATTTCGAGATATATACTCCATATTCTAACTATAAAACTTGAGATAAGTTTAATTCGGTTGATCATATTGAAGATAAAGATGACGGGATTGTGGTAACGACAACTGACACATATTCATCCGCACCCGTAAAACATATATATCATAACGATTAATTCGAGATAGTATGCCTAAATTTCTCGAAGGGATGATTTTAACTTCATCATTTTGAATTCTTGGTTCAATTGCTTCCTGCAAACAACTACCAATTTTTCAAGGAATTCATAAAATGCAAGCACTGGAATATCGTATCAATTTCGAGATATATACTCCATATTTAGGCGCTAATAGCATATCGATACATAGAAAATTCACAATCGGTAAACAGAAAACATCTCTTTGGTCGTTATAACTGTTCTCAACCAATCAATATTGTCAATGTCTAGATATGAAGCAAGCTATGGCTGTTTCTTGTGTATCATTATAGTTTCGGTAGGAAAGAAATTCCACATAATCAGCAAAATTTGAAATATTTAGTTTGAACAAATCATCAAATCCTCAAAATACCGGAATGTGATATTAAAGGATATAGCTTTTTTTCAGTCCCTTAAGATTTTGTAAAAAGTCTACCGTGAGGGAATGAAGAATTTGTCAACAAGTGGAGGAGTACATTTAATTCCCATAAGAATAAAAAGTTTTTTAAAAAGCAAGTCTTCCAAACATAAAAAAAATATGTTGTCAATTAAAAAATCGAGCGTCTGGATGATTTCAGTTTCATATAGTTTTTAGTTTGAATCTAAAGTTATTTTTCAGGGTTCTTTAAAACAAAAGATTTGAATGGCCATTTCTTTTTTATAAAACAAAATAGGACCAATTCTTCAAAGTTTGGAATATGAAATACTTTTAAAAAAGTCTAGAAAATAAATTTTGTAACAATGTTGCACGAGGAAAAGACTTAGATTGCATGCACTTTAACAGATCTTTGAACTTTAACAGTATCAACGGCTGATTCCAATTGTCCATATAGAAATTAGTTCAAAGTTACTCTGGCAATCAGTTTTAAATGCAGATGAAATTGATGTTTAAATGTTTTAAACAGGTTATGTGGCGCAATTGTATAACCAATCAATATATCGTTATTTTTAAGAATATTTATGTAATTTAATTGTCCAATAAAAGAGGGACGAAAGATACCAGAGGGACAGTCAAACTTATCAATCGAAAATAAACTGACAAAGCCATGGCTAAAAATGAAAAGGACAAACAGACGAATTATGGTACACATGACACAACATAGAAAACTAAAGAATAAACGACACGAACCCCACCAATACCTAGGGGTGATCTCAGGTGCTCCGGAAAGGTAAGTAGATCCTGCTCCATATGTTGCTCCCGTCGCACAATAAAGTGAGGAAAGATCCAGTTATTTGTTAAGAAGGAAGATATAATATAATTCAGACCTTTTAACGATTTTGAAGCACAAACATGTCGTAACGGTCAAGCTATTCGGTTTAATGACCATAAAATTTATGTAGTATCCATTTTAGTCGTATTCCCACATTGATTTGTTTAAATAAGGAGATAACCACTGTTGACGAAGTCTTAAAGGTGAAAACACGCATGCGCGCAACGTTTTAACTGAGATATGTAAAAGTCATCTGACAAAGAAGATGGTACTATACTGCAGATAAAAATCGGAAGCTGACAATTTGAAAGTTAAAATCATCCCGTTTGTCATAATTCTAGACCATCTGTGATCCAATGTTAAAATCAAGATACGTAGCAGACCTTCATCTTTTGTTAGTACTCTACATTTTAATTTCACTTGGAAATATATGATCCAAGCACTCATTGAAATGTGGGTTATTGAGTGACAGGATATCAACAATATATCTGAAAGTGAAATAAACATTGCAAGATGTTTTTACTTCAACAAGGTTATGTTTAAGGTATGCTTCATATGAATACTAAACCAAATCAACCAGAAGTGATGTACTCTGTTTAGTGAGACGATGTATTGAATATTTAAATTGAGCAGAGGGAATAGTAGTGTAAAGAATAAAAAAATCAAATATTGTGAAAATACTTCAAAATTCTTAATCATGATGGCAAATTTGGGAGTAGATCTTTAGAATTTAAAAAAAAATCCACATCTGATTGACAACGCAACTTGTTTTCGAATTTCATCATATAGGGAAAAGTGGTAATAACTGTAGACATATATTTAGTTGAATATGTTGATCAACCGGCTTCCCATTGTTCTTTATAACGATCCGTCTGTAATTTAGATATCCAGTGTAAAGATGTGATTCAAATTATCCTTGTTGATATTATTATCAGAGGACAGAAGAATATAAGGGTAAATGTGAAGTTTCAAGTTCTGGTTTGAATTCCATGTTCCTTAGTGAATAAACTCATCATATATACCAGGACTAAATTTTATATATACGCCAGACGCGCGTTTCGTCTACAAAAGACTCATCAGTGACGCTCGAATCCAAAAAGTTAAAAAAGCCAAATAAAGTACAATTGAAGTGCATTTAGGACCAATATTCCTAAAAGTGTTTCCAAATACAGCTAAGGTAATCTATGCATGAGGTAGAAAAGCCTTAGTATTTCAAAACAGTTAATTTATAAATATAACAATATAAATGATAATTCATGTCAGCACAAAAAGTGCTGACTACTGGGCTTGTGATACCCTCGGGGAAATAAATCTCCACCAGCAGTAGCATCGACCCAGTTGTTGTAAATAAACTCATCATAGATACCAGGACTAAATTGCATATATACGCCAGACGCGCGTTTCGTCTACAAAAGACTCATCAGTGACGCTCGAATCCCAAAAAGTTAAAAAAAAGCCAAATAAAGTACGAAGTTGAAGAGCATAGAGATCCAAAATTCCTAAAAGTGTTTCCAAATACAGCTAAGGTAATCTATGCCTGAGGTAGAAAAGCCTTAGTATTTCAAAAAAGTCAAAATTTTGTAAATAGTTAATTTATAAATATAACAATATCAATGATAATTCATGTCAGCACAAAAAAGTGCTGACTACTGGGATGTGATACCCTCGGGGAAATAAATCTCCACCAGCAGTGGCATCGACTCAGTGGTTGTAAATAAACTCATCATAGATACCAGGACTAAATTTTATATATACGCCAAACGTGCTTTTCGTTTACAAAAGACTCATCAGTGACGCTCGAATCCAAAAAAGTTAAAAAAGCCAAATAAAGTACGAAGTTGAAAAGCATAGAGATAGAAAATTCATAAATACAGCTAAAGTAATCTATGCCTAAAGGTCGAAAAGTCTTAGTATTTCAAAAAAGTCAAAATTTTGTAAACAGTTATTTCATAAATATAACAATATCAATGATAATTCATGTCAGCACAAAAAGTGCTGACTACTGGGCTTGTGATACCCTCGGGGAAATAAATCTCCACCAGCAGTGGCATCGACCCAGTGGTTGTAAATAAACTCGTCATGGATACCAGGACTAAATTGCATATATACGCCAGACGCGCGTTTCGTCTACAGAAGACTCATCAGTGACGCTCGAATCCAAAAAAGTTAAAAAGCCAAATAAAGTACGAAGTTGAAGAGCATAGAGATCCAAAATTCATAAAAGTGTTTCCAAATACAGATAAGGTTATCTATGCCTGAGGTAGAAAATTCTTAGTATTTCAAAAAATTCAAAATTTTGTCAACAGTAAATTTATAAATATAACAATATCAATAATAATTCATGTCATCACAAAAAGTGCTGACTACTGGGCTTGTGATACCCTCGGGGAAATAAATCTCCACCAGCAGTGGCATCGACCCAGTGGTTGTATATAAACTCATCATAGATGCCAGGACTAAATTGCATATATACACCAGACGCGCGTTTCGTCTACAAGTGCATAGAGGACCAATATTCCTAAAAGTGTTTCCAAATACAGCTAAGGAAATATATGCCTAAGGTAGAAAAGCCTTGGTATTTGAAAAAATTAAAATTTTGTTAAAAGTTAATTTATAAATATAACAATATCAATGATAATTCATGACAGCACAAAAAGTGCTGACAACTGGGCTTGTGATCTCCTCGAGGAAATAAATCTCCACCCGCAGTGGCATTGACCCAGTGGTTGTAAAGACATTCCAAATTATGATTTTTGCATATAATTTAATAGAATGTGCTACTGAATGCACGACCTAACTGTTACATGTATGATCCATTCACATAAAGGGTCCAGATATTGGTTAATCAAGCTCGCATTAATCAAATTCTCTACCACAGTTCCAAACTACTTCCATCGGTAACCTGAAGATTTTCTTCAAGTCGTTTGGCTTGTGAATTCGATATTTTGGGCCTTTGGCTTCCACAAAATTGAGTACAACACGTTTAATAACTTCATTCGTCTGCAGCGCTACTGCTGCTATAAGATAATATAGTTTTGAAATAGTTAGGTCTTTTTTATGCATTGACTTTTATAGGAAAATATTGATAATGTTGACGACAACCAATCCCTAATTACCGAATCTACTTGAAACAAATAAATGTTTTCACCAACTTTAAAAGTCAAGGGATTAAACCCTTACATATATAGGAATGTCTATTACTATAACGAATAATTTGAAATTTATAAACGCCTCGTGAAGTATAGATAGTGTATTTCTTTTATAATCGTGACCATACGTAATTGCGTCGATCAGAGGTGATTCATTATTTTGATTTGTTGATACCACTTCACCCGAGACTAAATGCATTCCTACAACAGCAATTATTTCATTTTTCGTAAGGGATAGCTGTTTCTAATTCTTCAATCCTGAAATGATCGCCTTGTAATCAATATGGTGTAATGAATATGCGGTCATTTGTTGAAACATATGTTTTCCCTTAATCCTGATTTTCAGAGGATCGATTAAATGCTCATAATTGTGTTTGAAGAAATAATTACGAAGTATATATCTCCCCATTGATACGATATTGTATTTTGATCATGATTTCCTTGATAGAGGGTTGCTGCACACAAGGAAGCCATTAAACCAAGAGTTCCAAATGGTGCAGTTGAAATCGTCCCTTTGTAAATTTTACGGACGCTATCACGGCTTACTTTTATGGAATATCCGTTTCATAGCTCATATCGGATATGTTCCTTCTGTCATAACTGTGTCTAATGTGAAGCAGGATCTGCTTACCCTTCCGAAGCAAGGATTTTGATGTGGTTCGTGTCGCTTTGTCTTTAGTTTTTGTATGTTGTGTCTTGTGTATCATTATTTATCTGTTTGTCTTTTTCTCTTTTAGCCATGGCGTTGTCTGTTTATTTTCGAACTACTGGTAATCCTACATATTCTTTAACATCATTTACCAAGGACAAAATTTTACAAAATCATATATCTGTCCTTTTTTTCTTGTGGTATCAATATCAAAGAAAACGAAGAAAATTTACCGGCATTTAATTGGATACCAAATCTTCTCAAAACTCCATATAAAGACCGATATATAGCTGGGTTATCAAAATATTCGACTAAACATCTTTCTAAAGTACTGACTTCTATTCTTTCTACAGTTAAAGATGGGCTTCAAAAATATTGTAATGATATATATTCTACCATAGGTGTAAGCCAGATGTGGATTCTCAAAAATTCAAAAGATCTACTGCTTAATCTTCGATCACAATCTTTGCAATTTTTGTCACATTTGAATTTCTAAAAAATTCCCACAAAAAGGTTAGAATTAGGATAGAATACAAGATTTGGTTTGTTATGTTGATATAACATTTATTAATAACAATGAAAATTACAATGCTAATTAAGTGCCAGTCTGACTAAGAATCAGGCAGTGGTGAAAACATGACCAAAAAACCCCACCCAATTTGACATTGATTTCAGTTCATAAAATGTAGTTATGCACAAAAATAACATTCATTTCTGTTTTCCGTTCTGGTAATAGAAGATACAATTTGGTTGAAATGCACTAGACATTAACGAATAAGGGGAGATAACTCTGTACTTTGCTATCATTCTAACCAATTTTCTAACCAAGTTATTTGATATTACCAGACACACACAAACGAAAGACCATTTTTTTTAACTCAGGATGATGATTAGTATTAAATAGCATGATTAGCTCGGTGGGTTTTTTCTGATCATGTTTTGATTTTTACCTAAATTGCCAGATCCTTACAAAGACTAGCACTTAATATCAAATTGTAGTAGTAATTAAATAAGTAATTTATAATCTAGCTATGTCGGTATGTCTTTTGAATCAAACTGTAAACCAAATATATCGTATTAGTTTAGTTGAACCGAACTCAAATCTAATTGAATTAGAATACTTTCACTTACATCTCACTATTGTCGATATGTTCATTAATTAACTCTGTGTTTGGTGCTCCGTTATAAAGGACAGTCCTCCCATCTGACAAACAACTAATAAGATGCTCGTTATAACTAGCCATCGATCAAAGTATAGTGTTAAAAGGGTGTCTAAAAGACAACAATAAATTTTATTTCTTCATTTTAATTCATTATGCATTTATTTGTACTTGTATATCAAAATTACGCGTCACTTGTTTTAAAGCTAAAGATTAGTGCCTTTTAGCAGTTTCTAAATGTTATCAATTGCTAGGAACCTGAATGAACCTACTTCTTATATATCTTTTTAACTATTCAGAAACAAACTGCATTTGTTTTGGTAAAAAATCATTATGTATTTAAATGAACAGTAAATTTATGTACTGTTAATACATAAAAATATTTGCTACCTTAGTGCAAAATGAGAACATAACCGCCGCTGAGTGCACAATGCCTTTTAATATTGATAACATAACCGCCGCCATTTATTCCAATTGTGATTGAGCATTATGAATCATATCATCACAAAAACTGGAAAAGAAACCGAACAACTTTAGCAATATTAAATTTTGTTTTTAATGTAGACGCGCGCGGCTTATTTACAAAATGAAATGAAAAAAAAAACACTTTACTTAAACCTGATATCTCTGATGAATGAACTAGTTATATTCCCTTTAAAAGTTCTATCTGAATTAATACAAACACACAAACAAATACATTTTTACAACACCATTGTATGTATATAGTTAACATCTAAAGAAGGAGATCACCAGTCTTACATTTATGAACAGTAATGAAGAATGAGAACAAAACGTTTAAGTTACTCATAAGAGACACGACCAAAAACATAGAAGATTTACCTTTATGGGAATTTACATATTAAGTGGTTAGCAAATTTCCAATTTTATTATGTGTTAACCTGGTTTATAAGTGACTGTTAAAATCTAAATTTATACTATATACAGTTCACCGCGGATGACATCAGCATAAACTCTGTTATATTTGTCTCAGTTTAAAGATTTCTTAATATTGAGAATTATAGAAAAGTTTATTAAATGTTCATATCAGTGTTTACTTTTACAAATTCTGACCTGGTTGAAGAGTTGTCTCTTTGGCATTCATATATATATTGTATACAAATAGCAACAATCAACATTCAATCTATTTAAGCGTGGATCAGTTTGTGAAAATAAACTGATACAGTAACTGAATTAAAATTATATAAATGTCTAAGAATATAACTTAAACACGCTAATTAATACATTAAAAAGTTCTATTAGATGTTAAATAGAAATAAGCAATATTTCGCTAAACAAATTAGCTTCATCAGACGTGTGCATCTCTCAAGGTGAAATCGGATGCATGACAAAAAAAATATTTTTGTAGCTTAATCTATACAAGAGTTGAGAAAAAGTGTAACATATTGATTGATGTTGCATAAAATATGTTTGTAGCTACAACTACATGAAGTTTGAATAAAAGTTTAATATATTGTATGCTTTCGCAAATTTTTGGTTCTTCCCTCGCCGGGATTCGAACCCATGCTACTGTGATATCGTGACACCAAATCGCCTGCACTGCAGCCGTCCCGCTAGACCACACGACCACCTGGGCTATATATATATGTATAGTATAGAACAGACGGACGAAAGTTAGGAACTGATGAACGAAATGCTTTGAAACTCGTCGTTACTTCCATTCTTTATCGATTAGTGCCGGAAAAATCCGTAAATAAACAATTATGTGTATGATCATTGATATTTGTTTTTCTGAAAAATCTTACGTATTTCAATTGTCAAAAAGATATCTAACGAAATATCGTTAAATAAACACACCAAATAGAGCCCTAGTTGAGCTTGTTTTGGTACTCTGTTATATGCGTGCAGTTTGAGAAATCAATCGAAACACTGAAGTTTTTCTACATCTATCCCCTCCTGCATAAATGAATTCAGCACAATGTGTTAGAATTATGTATTTTAATGCACAACATCAACGTAATTGACTAAGAATCCAACTGTTTTATATTCGAACATCATTAATGAGTCTTATGTAAGCGAAAAAAAAGTCTGAGATACTATTTTAGCGTCTGGTATCTTTAATGAGTTTAACAAATAACCGTTTGCTATTTGTCTGTATTAATTATAATGTCAGTGATTATACATATCCTTATCGCACTTATTTAAGGGCTAAACACTTAAACATCCGATCTAGAAGTACTCTGAATTTATCATTATTCGTTGAATACCATTGTTCGTGGCTTTCGTGGGTACAGAAGCAAACTAAATACAATCTATAAGGATGTAAGCAGACTTTGGAAAAACCACGAAATTACGTAAAGGCAAGTTTTCCACAATCCACGAAAACTGGTACCCAGGAAAATAAATGAATCCACAGTATCTGACACTTTTTTGTGTTTATCAATAGCGATTCATGCAGATCTATAATTGTGGATTCATTTATTTTCGTGGGTATCAATTCTTGAATTTGTTATACCCAAGATTTATGTAGACGAAATCCGCTTGCTGGATTGCGTCCTTTCAGAAGGTAACAGTGTGAAACATAGTTCCAAAATATTACCTCCCCTGTAAACACTAGATGTCCCATTTAATAATAAATTAACAATAAAGCGTTCTAGTCAATAGTCACAATAAAAATAATTTTGAAATTAAGTTAAAAGCGAATTCACGGACTTTCTTCGAATTTAAACCTGAAAGCAAATTAATTGAGAAGAAAGCAAATTAAGAAATAATTCTTTCATGCCATGCTCTATGCTCATTTTAACATGGGTAGGCATTATATTTGTTAATATCTTAATACCGAGCGTTAGCGAGGTATTAAATGTTTACAAATATAATGCCTACCATGTTAAAATGAGCATAGAGCATGGCATGATAGAATTATTTCGATTCTAATAGGAATATTTTTAACTTTTGTACTTCGAAGCGGACCTATAGTAGACGCTCGAAATGTCGCCATTTTGATTTGATGAACAAAAACGTTATAGATAAATCAAAAGTTTATCAATAAAAAAAGAACAGAAACATTTAACTTACTTTTAGAATGCTTTTTATTTAATTTCCTAGCGAGCAACACCAACAAAAATGTCCATTTTGATCTCTGGCGTTGTTCAAAATTCTCTTGACGTTGCAATTTCAATTGTGACGTCAATCACGTGCAGCCCATGTTCTATTCGAATTAGAACATGGCTTTGTACCCAAAGCTAAAGAAGAACGTCATATTAGAATACATGTATAAAAACTGAAAGGACCTATTCTGAAATTGTAAACCAAAAATGTTAAAAATCTTTTAACTTACATTTACTTTTTAAAATTTTCGATCTATGAGTTTGACTGTCCCTTTTGTATCTTTCGCCCCTCTTTTTTAAAATAAGTTGATTTAAAGGATTGATAAGTTTTGTTTTAGATTTATGAGTTTGACTGTCCCTTTGGTATCTTTCGTCCGTCTTTAGTTATATCTTTATTTTTTTAACCTGCATATAACTTTCAAATACAAATCTTTCTATTCAATAAGAAACGATATTTCTTTATAAATCTCTTCCCCGTGACAAGATCAGGACGGCGTGCGCAAAATATTGTAGAAAATTGATTCTGACTACTTTTTTTCATTTTTGTCACAGCACATGTCATTAATTTGACCAATGAACCTGAACCTGAACCAAATCAAGTATGAACGACATTGAAAGTGACCTGTTCTTGTTTCTGTAGGGTAAATCAAAAGTTACAACTTGTAAAGTATATAAAATTGTTGTCAGAGACAGATTCATTAAGGAGGCTCACGGGTGTAAATAATTTTTTTCCCTAATATAAGATTTCGGTATAATTTTCTATAAATGAACTTTATCTTATACTTAATATGAAAATAAAATAAAAAAATGGGTTCACCGTTCATTAACGCTCAAAATCTGCCTTCGAAAGAAGCATACATTTTTTACGGTACTTTTTATTCTGTTGAACTAATAGGAGAAATAGATTTAATATCGAAATAAAAAAATAACCTTAATTCAGAAATCGCTTAAAATTTCCAATTATTTAGTTTATGTACAGCTCATTAATAAAAAAATATAGGTCACCGATGAGTTAAAAAAGATATTTCAATTCTAATGCCCAAAAATGGCATTTTTGCATCAAAGGGAGATAATTTGGAGTTTTTTCAATGATATAAACATTTTAAAAGTCATCTGGGGCCGAACTGAATCGATTTGTCTGGTTGATTTTGTACCATATTATAAAGTAATAACTAATAGTGTTATAAATAAAATTTGTAATGAAAAAACAAATGTTTATTTTTTTGCTGAAATTTTTGTACCCTCGAGCCTCCTAAAAAAGTGTTGTAAAATAACATCTGCAACCTTAAAACCTTTGTGGAAGCAATAATGGAATGAGTTAAGAATTAAGAAATGGCTTATAGTCATTTAAACAGTTAATCCGTTCATTTATTAAATCTGTTTTCAAATGACAAAACAAAAAACCAAATAAGGCCATAACACCTCACAAAATCAAACGTTGGACTGTGTCAACTAACGTAACAAATTGAATCAAACTGTCATTAGAGATGATCAGTTTAATATTTATTAAAAGCAATGGATAGTTAAATATTATATAGCAAAACATTAAACTTCTCACTTGTCACATGTCATTTATTGGAGAAAAAAAGAAAGATTTACCATGACAGAAACATCCCATTTTCTATCCAATAGTTATAAAAAATATACTGTTATGTAGAATAACCTGTTTTACAAGGTTTTAAATTTATATTTATATTATGCATGACCTGAAATCTATTTTAAATATTTGTAGAACAAATTAATATCTCCCGTCAGAGATACATTGCCTATATATTGCATTTTGTATTACAATCGTTTATCCCGGATTTGTTTTGTCTTAATCAATTTATGACTTTTCAACAGGGGTATACTACTGTTGCCTTTATTTATTATAACTATTAATTTTAAAATTCACTGTTTCTTAAGTACGTAAACATGATGTTTAGATCTATTTAAAGTTTGTGTAATTCAAAAATTTGACGCTAACGATCATATTACAGTTTATGGACAGATATAACAAATATTGGGTGGGTCGATAAAGTATTATTTTTTCATGTGACTTAATGGAAAAATGCTTTTTTGCTCACAGACTTTAACAATTTGCAAAATTATACTACACTATAAAAGTATCGTGTTCAATGAAATTTAACATTTTTTATACATAGAATAGGATTATCATAATTAGAAAAAAAAACATGTATAAAAGACATAAGTCTTGTATCAATATAAGATACCATGCTTAAGATTTGAGTGCGCCAGATGAGCGTTGCTTTTACCCAATACTCATGAATTGCTCAGTCAAAACAGATGCAATTTCAAATCATTAGAGATTTGTAGAGCACAAAAAGATAATGATTAAAAGAAGTTTAACAAAACACTATTGACGTTCGCAAAAAATATTTAAAGGAGCAAGTCGTTTTAGGTTAAGCTAGCTTTAAAACTAGGTTAAATAAATCATTTTCTACTCTACACAAGGAAATGCACGTACAAGCTCAGGAATGGGACAGGTTTTTTTTTATACATTTGATGTGTGTGATATTTAAATTTTGACATTTTAACTGTCTGGTTTGAATTTTCGGGATTTTTGTTCTTTTACATTATATAACGACGAACTCGCGTTTCAGTTGAATGATATTTATCAGTGGCGCTAATATCAAAACCGTTAGAAGACAAACACAAAAATGAAGAAAGAGACTTTTGAAAAAACATGCAACCTCCAATGGATTTAGTGTAAATACGTCATTTACAGTAAGAGACAAAACTTGACCTTATGCAACGACAAAATAAAGGTATCTTGTAGTACTGTTAAAATACAAATGTGTATAACAAAGCCATTTCATATGATTTTGATTTACTGATAACAAAATCTTCATTTCTACCAGTAAAAACAATATTCAAAGATCGAATTACAGTGTTCAAGTGGAAATCTTTAATAACTCGTCAGTTTGTCTTTTTATTTTTTAGCCGTGGCGTTGTCAGTTTATTTTCGATCTATGAGTTTGACTGTCCCTTTTGTATCTTTCGCCCCTCTTGTTTAAAATAAGTTGATTTAAAGGATTGATAAGTTTACCTAGATCGTATATAAATTTCCGAGCTTGGTAACAACATCACAGTAACTTTTAGGATGTGCTTTTTGTCTGAAATAATTTTTTTAAGGTACAGACAAACTTGTAAACCAAATATTTTTTTATCTATGGAATAATTTGATAAGGTTTTAAGTTATTTGAAGTATCGAAATTCCTGACTTGATAATTCACCAGTAATACATAGATTATGCTCATTGAAAGTCAAAACGTAAAGAGAGACATGGGTATAACGAACGAGTTGGGATATAAAAGTGCCAAAGGAAAATCCCCGTTCAAAAAAAATGAAAATCAACAAAAGAGACGAAAATGGTTCGTAGTTTTCTGCGGACCATATGGATTATCTCGATATGCCATTTTGTTTTTATTCAATGTATGAAAGTATGTAAAAAATATGGTGAGTGTGTGCCAACATCGGGCAGTATTGTAACAGTACAATTTTATGATATTGTAATTATTATATTTCATTATGTTGGCCTAATTTGTGTTGTATGGCCTGATAGTTGTTTACAAAATATTCTTATAACTGTGCAGTTTAGAAATCACTGGAACAATCACAGAATGATTGGAACTTCCATTTGACTTATATAATGATTCCAGAATGATCCTAATAACAGATGCGTTATTTAAACTTCTACATTTTACAAGAAACTTCCCTGTAACTTGCTAGGACTTTCGTTTTCTACAGTGTTCTAGAGATTTCCGAGACAACTATATAAATACAGAAACTAAAGTTAAACTTCCAGACTTAGACATTGATAGACATTAGTATTCACAGCATTTGGATTGACACTTTTATTTCAGCAAACAACATCATTCTAGATTATGACCTTAGTAGTGGATGTAATATTCTGATTGGATTCCCAAGAAGATTTCCTAATACAGATAAAGATAAAAGATTTGACTCTTATTTTTACTGTTAAGTTGAAAGATATATTTGTGTAATACTTCTTGCAAACTTTAGTATAATAAATATTGTTAAATTTTATTCTTGATTTGTGTCTTTTGTTGGCTACAATTTAAAGTTGATTTCTGGCCGTAACATCATAAGAAAAAAACTACAAAAATCAAATTTTTACTATGAAACCCACAGGTGACATTTTCTACCTATTTTGCCGTGTTTTTTAATATTATTTTCAAAAATCTAAGGCGGTCACCTAATAATTTTTGTGACAAAGTTTTCCTTCTCTGAAGTTAATGTATAGTTTGAAGTTTAGATAATAGTTGAACACATTTCATATCATTGAAAAAATCATCTTAAAAACACCAGTACAACAAGCTTCACAACTGTTAATCGGTGAATTGAGAAAAATGACTGTGAAAGAATAAGTCACGATAGTCAAGTATTGCGATCGGATCCTGTGTCAGATTTGGTATTTGATCATGTATGCAATAATATATTCCACTTAAAAATCTCCAAACAAAATCCGTTTTTATTATCAAATGGCGGATAAAATCAAAAGAAATGTATGTCTGTTAATATTTTTTAATCCCCCCCTTTTATAATGTGCACTGAAACGAAGAGAAAATGCAGTACTTTATAAATAAACACAAGAGGTGACACATATCTATCCCTATGCGAATTATTCACCAAAACACGTTTTGAATCTAGTAGGGTTTCATTACAAGAACAAATGATATATTGGAAGCTATTTTTTGATAGAACAATACAATACAATTGATGTTTGCCTTTTAAATGAATGAAGGTTTCTACTTATTATGAAGCTTCCACATGAAATCTTTGTACATATGACATAATTAAGTAAAGGTATAAAAACAATGTGAGTCATTCATTAAACAAGTATACGTTAAGATATACATTGACACAGCAAACAAATTTAGCAATATAAACAATCTGAAAGTTATGATATCTCCCTCATGCAAAATTCTGATGCATTGGATGGCTTAGATATACTTTTTGTTCTTTTTTGGTTTATAAAGTCTTCATATTGTAATAAGATTGGGATTTTTTTTTAAATACCTTGGCCTAGTACATCATTCGAGAGACATTATTTTTTCAACAGGCACGGCTTATGCAGAAAAATTGGTAAAGTTAATGTTATTACTACCATTGAGACTGTACCTTCATTGGTGGATTTTTATTTCTCAAGGGTGTCAACAGCGGGCAGTATTTGATACTTCGGTACTAACATGCAAAGTTTTGGAAATTATTTTGAATTGGAGAATATCTCCTGCAGACGAAACTCCAATTCCTTACCTGGCTTTGGCATAAGTAGTTGTTCATTTTGGTTTATAATCTCTTCATTTATTTGTATTCGTGTTATATTTTCAAATAAATTTGATTCGATCATCAACGAAAAGACATTTATTGTCGACATGCGCATCTGGTTCATTAAATTTGAACATTTAAAGTTATTATAATAGGATTCAAATGAACATCTCCCGAAAATCGGAAATTAAAATTAGGGAGCGTCATATCGCCTTTTATTTGTTAATTTTGAATTTGGATTTCAGTGTGAATCTTGAAATAGCAAAATGCATAAAATAAAGTCAACAGTAGTATATCGCTCTTCAAAAGTCATAAATCGATTGGGAAAAAACAAACCCAAGTTGCAAACTAAAACACATCAGCTATAAGAGGAAAACAACGAAACAAGAGAAACACTGAAGTGCAACAGAAAACAAACGACAATGAAGCATACATAGAAACGAACTATTAGATAACATCTGCCATATTCCTGACTTAGTACAGGACGTTTTAAGAAAACAAAATGGTGGGTTAAACAATGTGCAGTAGCTAGCCAAATTTCGCGCTTTTGTTGCAATGTTAAATATACAGCTAAAATGACATAATACAGTACAAATAAAAGAAAGAACACTCGGAAAAGAGTAATATATAAATAAATAATAATTTTGACATGTAAACCACAAAGTAACAACAAATACCTGAAATAATTTAAGACATCTTGTCCTGTTGAATTTGATATTTGAACTAGTTCCCTGAGGTAAACTACCGTATTATTAATATAAAATGTTTGTACTTTTATGCAACAATATCAACTACATACTGATAAGCCTTATACAATGTTCTATGTCATTGCATTACGACGTACATTAAATGATTTAAAAAAAACACAGGAACACGTTTGATATTAAAGAAGCTATTGGTGTCCATACACTTTATTGCAGAAACTGAAGTACATATATATACTTATACAATAACATACTTCTATAAAATTAGTTTGCTTGCCAATGAAACAGTGTTCATTATAGACCAATTGGAACAGGTACATAAGTCCATAATCACTACAAAATTAAAAGCTTGACTATATCAACGAACAGAACGAATAGAAAAAAAATTGCAAAACTATGTTCCCCCTCACCACAGATAATTAGCGTAACGAAAAGCAAAACATCGATTAGCAATTTCTGCACAAGTGGAACCTGAAGTTCAACTCACAACAAGGAGAATGCGTTAATAAGTCGAATTCGTGAAAAAGAAGACGAAAATTAGGTAAGGAGAAGATCATAATTATATGGCATAGATTTTCTATAACGCTAAATTAATCGAGATTAAAAAGATTGTAAAGATTCCTGAGGGCAGGTTTAAGTATGTTTTAAATGTTTTGAATACATTCATGTAAATTCATCACTAGCTATGAAATAACCTTTTCGGTTGGGAATGAAGACATTATTTTTAGGATAATCAGGATACTGAGTATCCACCATCGCTAATTAAGGACCCTGTTTACTACGATAATCAAGGAATAACATAACTGCATTTAAAGACTAACAACTGTCAGATAGGGATTCGACGGTCGTTTAAAAAAGAGGGACGAAAGATACCAAAGGGACAGTCAAACTCATAAATCTAAAAATAACTGACAACGCCATGGCTAAAAATGAAAAAGACAAACAGACAAGCAATAGAACACATGACACAACATAGAAAACTAAAGAATAAACAACACGAACCCCACAAAAAACTAGGGGTGATCGCAGGTGCTCGTTTAAGTTATTTGTGATTGTCAAATCCGGTGTATACGGTACCAACCATTCATATACCGTATTTCTATCTCTATTTTTATGCAAGACCATGACATGTTCAAAATAAAACATTTTATAAATATTAGTTACATCGACTTTGTCTATGCATTGTTGTCGCAAATGACTGAATATGAATGCAGACGTGTTTGTTTCATTGCATAATTATCCTCAAATTAAAGTTCGTGTTCTTGTACAATGGAATGTCTTGCTTTTGGTCGAATACAAGTAAACATACTCTTTCAGCTCCTATATTGGAAATCAGTCATCCATTAACAATGTATAGTTACCACCAAACATTTCTAGTTGTATTAATATCTAAAAAATAATATAAGTCTTCAGAATATTATCTTATGAAAAAAAACAAAAAAAAAAATACTAATTAAATATAGAAATTCACACTAAATGATGAAACGTTCCGATAATCTTCTGAATCCACACTGTCAATCGATGATATACTTTGAATCTCAGACTCGGTATCGGTACGGTAACGTAAGTATGGGATACAGTCCTTAGATTTAGAGTTTTCTATCAAAGGTCTGTCATAGTCCGTATTGTGTGTTTTAAACACAACCCATGTACATTCAATGTTAGCAATATAGTGATCAAATCGTCCTTTCAATACAATTCCTCCGAAAGAATGGAAGTAACCACGTTTTTGTGATGGCGATAAAGATGATGGGAAACCAGCATTACTACCATACGGGCCATACGTACGACCATAATTCGTATCAAAAGATATGCTATCTAAAAGCATACCTGTTCTAAGATTTATTTTTGTTATGACTTCATCCTCATCAAGTTCAAATTCATGCTCCGACAAAATAGAATGTCTAGCCTTTGGAGGGATGCCGTGAAGTACACTCTTTCTACCATTATACTCCATTCGTATTCCTCCAATAACGATAAATCCTTCCCATCGTGTAACCCATAACCCAACCTTTCTAGGACGATCATCTATATCTGAAATTTCCTCGAAAATTCTCACCAACTTAAATTGATTTGGTATTTTGTGATGAGGATTCTTTGCATAAGCTTTTGAATTTTCAAAAGCTTTCAGAATCTTTGAAAAAAATCTTTTTGGAAGAACATTGTTCTTCAAATTTGAAAAAACGGATTTATCCAAGGTCTGAAAAGCAAGATAACTTTTATATAAATCACTCAGATTAATTTTTGGTATTTCTGAAAACCGAATAACACTTAGAATATCTTTTACAGATGATATATCATTGACTTGATTTTCTGTTAATGTTTTACCAACAGCTTCGAGGATATGAAGTTCAGGATTGTCGACTGGAATCCCTTTACGAAAAACAGACAGAGTTCTGTTCATGAATAGGAACTTGAGGTCTCCATTAGAAAGACTACACAACGCATTTTGATCAACAAATGTTTCAAAATTTTCCGATAAACGCAGGATTATAGCATCGATCAAATTGGTGAGGTCAAAACGAATGGCAAAGGGAAGTAGAGAAATAACATTGGAGTCATCGACGTTGTTTATCAATTCTTTTTCACACTCGTCAAAAACAAGTTTGACTTGGAGATATGAGGCTGTTGCAATGATGCTTTGCAATCTGTCAGTACCAATTTCGAGTATTCCAGTATATGCAAAGTTTATGACAGCGCTTAATGCATCGGGAGAAACAATTCCTTCTACAAGACAAATATTCCTCTTATGCTTGTTGAATTTTAGATTTGCTTTAAAGTAATCAGAAACATTTGACAAAACTTCATTATGCGCATAGGTTGTAAATTTACCGCACGTTATTTTTATATCACAGTTCTTTTGTTCTTCCCATTCTCTTACTCTCTCCTCTTTGACGGTAATATTAAGACGTGTTTTTAAGACATCACATTTATCACCTGGCTCTCTGTTAGAAAAAAAGGGGAATAATAGTGAATCAATTACTGAAAAGTAATACAACCTTGTACGGATCGATAGATTTTTCTTGCTGTAAGTAAAGCGAAAAGTATTTCAAAACTATCAAGGACTAAAACAAAGAGAACAATAATGCAGGTACCTTTAACAAGTTTAACCTCGCTACATTCTGTATGTGCCTGTCTCAAGCCTATAACTCAGTGGTTGTCGTTGCTTCATCTCTCTTATTTGTATATTTGTCAATGGAATTGAATAAACTAGGCCACATGCTATCTCGTTCATTTCTAGACTTTACGGTATGTTTTTTTTCTCATTACTGGAGTCCGTGCGTTGACATATAAGTTATATCATTTGAACTCTGATACATGATTACGTTCGGACGACAGACTGTCGGAATTTCAATGGGGACAAACTGTGCCCCTCTTCTTGCCGACTTGTTTCTTTATTATTATGAGGCTGACTTCATACAGAAACTTCTTAGGAAGAAAGATAAGAAGTTAGCAATATCATTTAACTCTACTTTATGCTATATAGATGATGTTCTTACACTAAATATGTCATTTGGTGACTATATTGAACGTAGAGTGCACCATATAACTCCAAACAATTAAAGGTTGCATGACTTGTGCTATTGTAGTATCTTTTTGATTTATTGAATTTTATAATATTGAAAAAGTACTAAGAATTATCGAATCTAAGATGAATGAAAAACTTGTCAAGTGTTCCACAAATTAGGACACACACATTTCTTATTAAATTACTGTCGCACTGAATTAGTTTTAACATTTGCAGCTTGGCGTTGAACAGCAATTTATGAATTCACCAATGCAATAACCCTTCTTAACAAATGAATCCATTACTCGCTTTTTTTTCTAAAACATTGTTATGATTTAATTAGAATCATGAAGTATTATCACTAATTATATGACAATTTTTTTGTACCACGATTTAGTTTGTATCACATGGATTCATAATACCAAATTACTAAAAAAAATATTGGCTTATAACCTTGCTTGTATACCAAAAGATGTCTACGAAAAACTTACGAATGACGCACGAATAAAACTAGTTCAATGAACAAATTGAGTTAAGGTACGAACTGAAGCGAATTCAGGACCTAAAATTTGAAAGGTTTATCGAATACAACTAAGATAATCTATACCTAGGTTCGAACATTCTTAGTATTTCGACCAACTCAATGTTTTGTGAACCAATAAATCATATACTTATTGTACATTGATAAAGATACCGTGTAATTAATTTTTGTAGACAATGCACCATAATATGCCCAACCTATCACATTTTCTTGTTTAATTTGCATCTAAATTTGGAAGCAACCATACATTGCCATATATTCTAAAAAGATCACAATGACTGTGTATATTTAGTGTCAATATGAATTGACCGCATCGTTATGGTAGATTTCCTCAAACTATAGTTTTAATTCTTCTATTCTTTTATTAATGATGAATATAATAAGATATGAACTGTATGATTTCAAATTCGATTACTTATTTTTTGACAGTGCAAATGAGCCGTTTTGATTTTTTTCTATGCAAAGGCAAAATCGTTTTGCAAGTAAATATCGATTTTTAAAAAAGTTAAAGCATATACTTGAATGGCTGAAGAGAAAAACTGCTGTAATAGATTTTACTAGGAGGAAATAATTGCGCTCACATCTCCCTTGTGTAGATCGGTTCACACATCAAGTCTTCGTTTTGAGGTGTTGTATCTGTGACAGTGTTCCAGCTGTCTGAGAAAGAAATGAGTTGACAGTTGTTATTCGTTGTAGGCAATTCATACTCCCTCGAATGTTGTCTAAAGAATGCTAGAAATAAAACAATATATATATACAACTTAACAGTCAGAAAGCTGACCCCATTTCTTAAAGCCATTATGGACGTCATGTGATTACCATATATGGGCATTTTTTTTACCGAAAAAAAGTGAAGCCCGTTTTTTGGAATTTTTTTTTTTTGCATCAATTAAAACTAATTTCCTTTTAGGAGAATATTCTTGAGTATATAAGAAATATATTACTCAACTCAATTATGGATTAAACTCATTTTTTGTTTCAAAATGTGTCTTCAAAGTCAAGGTGTTGACGAAAAAAAGTGGTCACAGGAAGTTAAAATTGTAATTTTCTTTCTTAACTTCTCGAGAAGCTATGCTGAATTTAAATTATGTTATGTAACATAACTTGGACTATGATATGTCAAATTTGTGCCACTTGATACGCTAAAATACGCAAATGTGCCACTTCGATGTGTCGATAATTCTGACGAAGCGGGGCCGACGGTAATTCACGAGTTACGTCCCTTTGTTTGACACTATCATGAACACACAATTGTTATATCAAGCACCATATGCTGTTATTTACATGTTATTAAAATAATCACTTTTCAGAACTCAGTCCCAGTGAAATATGCCCTATGTGTCCCTATGTGCCATAATAAGGATACTAATTTAATATTTCAAATGTTTAAATTTAATATTTATGTTTTGGTAAGTATGTTTACTGCTGTAACCAAATTATTTTAACACAGAAATAAATTTCTACTCAATTAATACAAGGGGTAGTCAAAATATTCATGAATAATGGATCAAGACAGGATAAAAATGATTAAAAAACAGGAGTTCCTTTTCATTACTGATACCTGGTCCTACCTTTTTCATTTAAACTTAAAAGAGATCATAATGAAAGTTTTCTGAATGTAAAATTCTTCATTATTTTAAATAAAAGTAAACTAGTTTACAATCCTTGTATGGACAAACTGAATATAACAATACATGTTGTCTCATTGATTTCATGCAATCTAGTTCTTATGAATGGACTCAAATAATAAAAAACAGACCAAACCAATTAATAAATGGTGCTAATCATGAACTTGAAAATAAATAAGAATAAAGAAGACTCAGTAATATTTGTCTTCTTCTATTTGAAAAAAACTATGCTTTTTTATATTTATATAAAAGTATTTCAGAGCAGTTTCTGGGGGCTAAGTCAACAATTATGCTTTAGATCACAAGTCAAAATTAAGTCACACTTCATGTCAGTATGATCATGCTTTGAATAAGATTGATTAAAATGCTACTCTGAAAGAGATTGTGTTAAGGCAGCAGCCATTTGATTTTCGGTGAAAAAAGGGGGGGGGGGAGGCGCTATGGACAAGTCAAAAACAATTCTTCTCTTTCAATTTTAGAATTTCAAATAATTTTTTTATCCAAAGATTTGAAACAAACTTTTTTCTACAAAAAATCAATAGACGCCCCCTCCCCGAGGGTTGTTGGCTGCCTAAGTTCAACAATTAGGACAATAATTTTTCATTTACTTTTGCAGGATTCCTTTATCACAAAAAAATAAATTATTATAAGCAATGAATGAGTTTTGTGACAGTCATCTAAAGCAGTTAAGGTTGGGCAAATTC
Organism: Mytilus edulis; assembly: GCA_019925275.1. Lineage (NCBI taxonomy): Eukaryota > Metazoa > Mollusca > Bivalvia > Mytilida > Mytilidae > Mytilus > Mytilus edulis. The sequence continues at coordinate 111,982,472 of CM034350.1, read as the reverse complement.
TGACCTTAATGGCAATTAAAAAAAGACAAAAGAAAACATTCCAAATTGGTGCCAATTTATTTTTTTCCGCAAAATTAACGCAATTTCAGAATGGCGGGTTTTAATATCAGTCACATTGTTGTTTAGAAAGTAGCAACAACGGTCGTTTCTAAGGGCTTGCTTTCCGACTGTTATAAATGAAATTGCATTAGCAATAACGTACATCAATTAATTGATATTCTTGGATATTTTGTATCCATAATATTTCCATTTCCATAGTGAAAAACACCCCCCCTTCCCAAAAAAAAAAGAAGAAATAAATAAAAAAATAAAAATAAAAATTGTTTTATTATAAAAAACAAATTAAAAAAGAAACATTACAAAAACGAAACAATGACAATACTAATAACAATAATAACACAAAAACAATTACAGAACGAAAACAAAAATCCGTCCACCGCGAATAGCTACTTAGAACTGAATATTTAAATATTTTGTATGTCATGGTGTGAGATTTGTTTTCAAAATTGATTATTTATTTTTCGACTCAAATATACATTGAATAAAACAATAGATTGGAAATAACTCAAATTACGAATGTTGCAGTAGTAGCCATACGTTCAGACATCTTATACTTTTAGGTATCTTACATCCTGTCTATTATAATGGTAATATTCTTTACAAAACACAAAAATGTCAGCACTCACATCAAAGGCTAACCAAACCTTTAAACATACTTATTTGGAAGGGATATAGTTACGATATTGTTATCAGGTCATCAAGGACTGCATATTTTGGTATTAAAATTGATTCACTTACAGGATCTTTGCATCAGAAATTAACATATGTATTCTAAAACTAGGTCTGATACGAGCTATGTTCTTCTCATACATTCTATGATAGTATGATACTTAACTACTAACACATGTAACAGGAGGGGATGTACTTGATTCTCATATGATGAAGACATTAATATTTCAATCAGTTCAATTGAGGTCAGGAGCTGGCATGTCAGTTTTTTGCTAATGTATGACCATTGTCATTTTGCTAAGTTTCTTTTGTTATCTGTTCCAAAATTCGACTCGGACTTCGTTTAAACTAAGTTGTACTGTGCGTATTGATATGTTTTCCTTTATCTTAATTGGCTATAGGTAAAGAGGGAGGATTGAGATCTCACAACACATGCTAAACCCCGTCGCATTTTTTGCGCCTGTCCTAAGTCAATAGCTTCTAGACTTTGTTAGTTGTGTATTTTTTTTTTAAATTTTAGCTCATTATAGTATTGGAGTTTAGTATGACGTCAATTGTCACTGAATTAGTACATAATCTTATTTAGAAGCCAATAACATTAACGGTACCAATTTTCCTGCACCAGATGAGCATTTCGACAATAAATGTCTCTTCAGTGATGCTCGTGGCCAAAATAATTGAAATGCAAAGCTTATATAAAAGGTGACGAACTATAATCCTAAAGGTCAAAAAGTATAACCAAATCCATGAAAGGAATCAGAGCTTTACATTAGGGAGACACATTCCTTAATTTATAATAATTTCTACCATTTTGTGACAGCTAATTTTAATAAAAAAAAAATCCGTATTTTCATGCCAGTACCTAGGATTTTCTCGCTGCTTTGAAAACCGATGAGTTTCATTCGACTGTTATCTGCTCTTTGGTCGAGTTGTCTCTTTGACATATTTCCCATTTTCATTCTCCATTTTATTGTGCTGCTCTGAAAGTTGGAAAAATAGGAGTTTTTTCAATTGCCCATAAAGTTCCGATTGTTATACTGAATGGCTTTTGAAATTTCAATCCATAAAATCGTAAATAAAGACAACAGTAGTATACCGCTGTTCGAAATTCATGAATCGATTGGGAAAAAAATCCGGGTTACAAATTAAACCAGAAGGAACGCATCAAATATAAGAGGTGAACTACGACACAACAGAAGCACAACATTAAAATGTAACACACACAGAAACGAAATATATTATAACAATGTCTACAAATTTGTTGTTAATGAAAAAGGAGAGGATATTCAATACGGTTCTTATGGTCCGGAATTTGGTTTTGTCCGCTTTTGCTTAATGTCCGTTAATTTTGCTTTTTGTCCAACATTTTTGTCTTTTATCCGTTATTTTCGGTCCGTTTTTTTTTTTTTCCGATTATTTTGCTTTTTGGTACAACACTTTTGTTTTTGTCCGTTTTTTTGGTCCGTTTTTCTTCTGTTCAAAACTTTTGCTTGTCCGTTGCTTTTTGTACAACACTTTTGCTTCTTGTCCGATTGGCTGTCTTTATATCCATTTTCAATTGTGCATATTTTGTAGGTTTCGTTTAAATCTCAATGACATATTTGAAATAAAAACAAACGTTAATCTTTTCTATAAAGAGTAGAACATGGCGTATCTGTTTTTTTACAAGTCTGATCAATATGTTCTGAATTTACCGCTGGTAAAGCCAAATGTGTTTTAATTAACCGTTCGCTTCGGTTTAAAATCGTTAGATGTGTTTGAGCTGTTGATTTCACAATTTGATAAGGGACTTTCCGTTTTGAATTTACCTTGGAGATCTGCATTTTTGTTTTTTACTTGTTTTTCTTCATATTCCTAACTTGGTACAAGCATTTCCATACATGTTTGACAGTCGTCTAAAATTCCAATATATTGACAACAATCGGGCCGGAATACCTACAGCTCCTAGGATTGTAAGATCACTGTTCATTTAGCCTAACTGGATATGGATGTAATGGATTTCAGCATTGGTAAACAACTGTAGCATGTATCTATTTAATCGAATGTAATTTATTGCTTCTATCGTAATACACCTGTTTTGTGATACTCTAGTCGTATATAGAGTATAAAAAAATCAAAAATACAGATAATCCCAGAAAAATCACTTTCTCCTTAAAGAAAATTGGTTGAAAACTCGCCTTCCACTTTAAGTAACAGGGGAAATTTTTCTTAAAGGCACTTAGATAAGTAAGGGAAACGAAGTTTAAAGTTAAACATGCTATATGCGTACTGCTTTCGTTTCAAAAGAACACTATTAAATTAAACACAATCCCGTCAACGTAAATGGAAAGAAATGACAATGATAATAATACCAGCGCTACGGGTAATTTCATACCATCACAGGAGACAGAGGTGAAGGTCAAATTATTTTTTGAATCGGTTATGGCTCCTTTTGAAGTGAATGCAATTCTCTTCTATTTTTTCTTACTTTGATTTGTAACTTCCCAATCGATTAATGAAATTTATGCATAAATAAAGGCAACAGCATCATACCGCTGTTCAAAACTGATAAATCCATGGACAAAAAACTAAATCGGGGTAACAAACTAAATATAAGAAAAGAACAACGACACAACACTAAAATGTAACACACACAGAAACGTACCAAGCATCAGACAAAATCTCACGAGAATAACAAATATAACATCAAAACCAAATACATGAATTTTGGATAGACAAGTACCGTGACACGTCTTTGAGACATAAATGAGATTCTGCTGTCTTCCAGTTACAACTACTACTGCTCGAATTACCATTTTTGATAATAATTACAATTGAAAAATTTCGATGCCTTAATTTCAAAATGATCAATCAAATCTGCTTTCACTTCCTTAAAAGTTTTGAAGACTACGGAAAGATGATTAATCACAAGAAATTCTGTTGAAGATACATTTTCTTAGATTATTTAAATTTATTTACTTAGATTATAAAGATACATTCACTTAAAATACAAAAACATATAAATCTTCTGACATAATAAAAACAAATTACCTTCGAGGCAACTTCCCATTTCAAAATCCTGACCTTATTACGGGTTTTTCCTACGACGCTATTTTGGTGTAAGATCTGATCTATTTGATATAAACGACTATTTATAAAATTTGATCATTTAAATCAGTAATCAGGTAAAAAGTAGACTACTTGACCTAAATGACAGTACGTTTATAATAACGCATAAAGAAATAAGCATATTAGTAGACACACATATATAAAAAAAAAAAAAATTAATCAAGAAGAAATAATTAATAAGATAATCCGTTTAAACACTGAGACAAGTATACAATGCAATTAGCTAATCGAAACAATCTAGACTAAATGATTTAAATAAAAACTAACTAACACAGAATGTCATAACGTTTATCAACTACAAATCGTATTACGTATCAAACAAAAGAAATAAATCTGCTAATATATAATATATAGCTTATACCTCGAATTTGACATGCGTAGTCATCTCAGTACCAGAATCTACGACAAACGAGACGATTTAAATTTTGTAATTATCAATTTCTCCCACTTAAGTAACAATTTACTAACTTCCCCTGCATATGGGATACACATTTCCCAACTAATTCGGTATTAAAGAGCTTGCAGCTCCTATTCAGACTTTGTAAAATGTCACCAGTGTCTAAGCTGAAAGTTAATGAACCAGGGTATGTCAAAGAACGTCTCGTCCTTATTCTAAAAAAAAGTTCAACGGAAGATACCAAGACCGTGTTGGTATATATTCCGCATAAACTTTTGAATTTAATACACGATGGTCTTGAAGTAGAGATTCTAGGTACTGATGTTGTTTATCGTCTTAATAACATGTTATATTATTCTTTGACTTATCTGGCTTTACTATATCAGTTTTACTGAGCAGTCTATTGTTGGTGATATCTATTAGACGTGACTCTGTACTTATTTCTCCCGCTTTTGTGTTTATGTTCTATGAAATGTTTGTATTCTTGTCTTTCATTTTTGCTAATGTGATTTGTCAATATGCCTTTTTGTGTTATTGTGCTATTGTATTTTTTTTAATTCTTGTCTTTCATGTTTTCTAATGTGCTTTGTCTATTTGCCTTTTCATGCTTCTCTGTTACATATTTGTTTGTTTTTATAGGTATAAAAGATAATAACACAATTTTGACTGCTTTAACCCTATTGTAACCATTTTTACATATTATGTATGTTTGTTTTGTTCACACTTTGTTGTCAATATAATGAAATTTGATGTGAGTTTTTGGTGGAGTTTGTGTTGTGTGTTCTTTAGTTTTCTATGTTGTGTCATGTGTACTATTGTTTGTCTGTTTGTCTATTTTTATTTTTAGCCATGGCGTTGTCAGTTTATTTTAGATTTATGAGTTTGACTGTCCCTTTGGTATCTTTCGTCCCTCTCTCTTTTATACAAGTGTGAGATTTAGCTAGCTATAAAACCAGGTTTAATTCACCCTTTTCTACCAAAACAAATAGATGTACTAAGTCAGGAATTTGACAGTTGTTATCCATTCGTTTGATGTGTTTGAACTTTTTTTTATTAGAGACATTCCTATTTGAATTTTCCTCAAAGTTCAGGATTTTTGTGATTTTACTTTTTAGTGAGACAAAAGTTTAACTTTACTGGGAGATAACTGTTTACTAGGTTTTGTGTTTAAATCTAAATTGATAGTATGCACAACCTGAAATCCATTGAATTAAGATGTGTACTGATTCATATCTTAATCTACGATACATGATTTTTTTAAAGTTGTTATTGAACTAGCAGTTAGTAACTACAAATAATCTCAGATCTGTAATGTCTTTTTATAGTTAGGGATTAGGGATGTTATAATTAGGTCGTAAGTGTTCTGAATCAAATTGTTAAAAAAAACCAATTTAATGTCGGGGCTTTGATTGCCGACGGTATTGGAATTATCATGGTTGTAGGACGTACGGTTGCCAATTACTGCTTACATTCTCTTCTTAACTTTGTTGGATAGTTGTAAAATTGGTTATCATACGAAATTTTCTTACTTTGATACAAATACGCAACAGTACGGGTATTGCAAAGTTTAATTTAAAAAGAAATTAAAAAAAAAAATAAAGATTTCATGACACTTTCCGGGTCCTTGGTGGCCATGCAGTCTAAGGAGTTCTATTACTGTTATTACTAGCAAGTCAAAGCTAACGTTGTGACGTTGTGTGGGGGGCACTCGACTCCAATCTTATTTGACTAGAATTGTCAGTTTTCCTGTGGAAGTCTGTGGTTTTCTCTGGGCACTTCACCAATAAAAAAACTGGCCGCCACGCAATAGCCCAAAAATTGTGTTAAAACACAATCAATCGATTAATAATCAATCAAAATTTAATTCTCAATTAAACTTTTTTTCTCGTTACTCTATAAATAATTAAGTTACTCATCAGGAAAAAATGTTTAAATCGGCAAATTACAAAATTTATATCCATTTAAAACATTCTCTCATCTTCATACAAGGTAGACAATCCGATCAAGAAAATCGATATTCTACACACGTAACTTATAAACGAAATACTAGTGCACTGTATGGATAGTTTATTGGATTTTTCTCAAATATAAATACAAAACAAAAGAATATTCATTAATATGAAACTCTGTTCGTATAGATATAAATAAAGGCAACAAACATTATCAGGGTACACTACGGTTTAATCTGTAACAGTTAGGTCATGATCGATTGTTAAACTTTTTATTTATAAACCTATAACTATGATTTAATTTAATGTAATAAGATAAAAGATACAAGTGTTTTATAATATCAAAATAGGGCATCACTCTAGAACGATAAGACTCACTGCCAAAATTAAAACCCTGTCTGCTAGCTTTGCTACTTGAGGTCAGTGAACAATTGAAATAGTTTATCTTAAAGCTCCAATACAATTATTCATCTATATTTTCAGGGTAAATGTTTTAATAATTATACTTGCTGTGAATAAAAATTATAAGAATACTTCTTTCAAAATATTTTATAGTGACCGTAAAACTTATGTTATGTTATATTCATTACTTTGCTAAAGCAGTGTTTGTATAAAGAACACATGTCTGCTAATGAATAGATAATATAAGATGTGATAAGAGTGCCACTAAGACAACTCTAAATCCAAGTCACATTTTGCAAAGGCAAAATATTAATGGAATTATAGATCGAAGTACGGTCCTCATCACGGACCCTTGGCTCACACCGCACTGAAGTCCGTATTGTATAACATTGACGACTGTACCGTATCAATTGAAATATTTAAAATAATATAGGCAGCTATGTTACTTTTCAGATATGGAGAGTTGACAATTATAGGTTGTTATGCGTATTTTTGTTGTTGTTGTTAACATGTCGAAATGTACTATATATTTGTTTAGGGGACAGGTGAAGGACACCTCCGGGTGCGGGAATTTCTCGCTACATTGAAGACCTGTTGGTGACCTTCTGTTGTTGTTTTTTCTATGGTCGGGTTGTTGTCTATTTGACACATTACCCATTTCCATTCTCAATTTTATTGTATTGTTAATGTGTGTATTTTTATGTCCTGAATATTCTTGAATTTATTACTACTGTATTCCTGGCATGAAAAAAAGTCGTTTAAGTATTATATTTAGCATTGTCATTAAATAAGAGGTTTGGCTAGACATAAACCCAGATTCAACCCACCATTTGTTTAAATGAACCAAGTCTGAGAAAAGGCTAATGGTATCTTGTAGTTCGTTTCTGTGTGTGTTGCATTGTCGTTTGTTTTTTGTTGCACTTCAGTGCTTCTGTGGTTTTGTTGTTTAGATTTGTTTTCTCTCAATCGATGTATGACGTTCGAACAACGGTATACTACTGTTGCCTTTATTTATAGTTTCATGTTTTTCCTAGATTCTAACTTGATGTCGATAAAATATCAATAGAATGGAAAAGATCAAGATTACATGCAAACATTGTAGTTTTAGTAGTGTCCTTGTTTTTATAGACAATAACAATCAAAACCAATGAGTAAAACAAGGACTCACAAAACTAAAGGACATTTACATCAACAGTTATAAATAATAAATAAGAAACAACACAAACTCCACTAAAACTGGGAATGAAATCAGGTTAAGCTTTTCCTGTACCGTATACGGCACCCGTCTTGTTATTTCTTTGTTCAGTTTGGTAATTGATTGAGAGAAAAAAAATCGAGTTACAAACTAAAACAGACATCGTTACGAAATACAACTAACGATCACTTGAGACAAAAATGCAGGTGTATTTGTTTTCTTTTGTATTCCCTTTAGAGATGATGCGATTCCATCATTTTATCTTATTTCATTTTCATATGTTTATGATGATATATATTCCAGTGGAATTAGAAAGATCTACTGCTTAATCTTCGATCACAATCTTTGCAAATTTGCACCAACATTAAGACTTTTGATTTTCTACGCTATACACTACTATTGCCCATGTTCAGTTGAAATATTGACCTCACCATCTCATAAAACAGTGCTTTTCCATAAAAATGGCAATCGTAGATACAAATTTCTTGTTTTTGGTTACAATAAGTCATATTTTGTGAAGAATCACACTGAATCTTCCTGAAAATATACTGAAGATGATATTATCAAAATGCTGGACTTTTTGATCGACAATATATGTGTTGAGTTTGGAGGATTTATATTTCAATAGACAGTCGGTATTCCAATGGGTACTAATTGTGCACCCCTGCTGGCCGATTCGTTTTTGCACTCGTATGAAGCAGAACTCATTCAGAACCTTCTAAAAGACAAAAAGAAAAAGCACCTTGCGAAATTCTTTAATTTTACTTTCCGATACATTGATGATGTTCTATCATTGAATAACCCATATTTCAGCAAATACTTGCATCTCATATATCCCAGTTAACTTGAAATTAAGGATACTACTGAAACTAGAAGGACTGCTTCATACCTTGATCTTTTCCTCAATATTGACACAGATGGACGACTTCACACGCAAATCCATGATAAACGGGATGATTTCAACTTCCCAATTATCAATTTCCCATTTCTCAGAAGTAACACACCCTTTGCCCCTTCGTATGGTGTTTACATATCACAATTGATACGTTATTCTCGTGCTTGTTCACACTATACGGACTTCATATACAGGAGTGTGCTCCTTACGCAGAAACTGCTCCAAAAAAGTTATGAGGAAAGATTAAAATTGACACTCCGTAAATTTTATGGACACCATCACGAATTGGTTGATCCATACGATGTGTCTTTGAACAAACTAGCTAAGGACATTTTTACCACATGGTAGATTGTGGTTTGTCATTACCTTGTCTTATCGTTTAATTACCGAACGTGACTTATTCCCGATTTTGACTGTTTTGCTGAGTGTGAATTCGCATTACTCATGTTACTATAAGACTTGTTACTGTACTTATCTATCCCAATTTCATGTATTTAGTTTGATGTTATGTTTATAATTCTCATCGGATTTTGTCAAATGTGTTGACGTCTTTTCTATTTTATTCATGTGTTATGGTAAAGAAAATTAATCACCGCCATCATTTATTAGATTTGAATTTGTTCAACGTAATCTGTACGATGTTTTACGTTTGAAGTTAGATTCAAAACAAACTGGACTTAGCTATATGATTTAGTTAATTTCTACCTCAGTTTGCTATTAATAAGTATTGTAATGTGCATTGTCATTAAATGTAATATCAGTATTTAGTTCAAATATAATCTTAAATCAATTCTAACTCTATTTTATTTTTGAGATATAATTTTAATCATTCAAATGTGACGTCATTTTGTGCTGTTTCAGAATTTCAAATGTGACGTTATTTTTGTGCCTTTTTACCACTTCGTATGTGACGTCACTTTTTTCACTTTTTGCGTTGATGCCTTGACTAAGTCGGATGTATCTATTTTTTGTGTTGGTTTATGTAATGTATCCGGGTTTTGTTTTCTGTAATAGTTAATAATTCAGTTTTATCAGTTTTATCATGTATATCTTTTATATTTATTTGATAAAATTTACTGTTTGCAATAGCATGAATTGTTCTAAGTAATAAGGATGTTCTTTTCCCAAGCAGAAAACCCTAGCCGTATTTGGCACAACCTTTTTGAACTTTTGATCCTCAGTGCTGTACAACTTTGTACTTGTTTTGACTTTCGAACTTTTATATCTGGGCGTCACATGTAAGTCTTGTGTAAGCAGAGCGCTTTTCTGGTATATTGAATTTTAAACCTAATGCCTTTTGTTATCTATTATTCATGTGTTTCTTTGTCTAATATGTTCTCCTATTTATTTGTATTGTAGTCCTGTAAAATTATGTGGTCATTTTAATGTTATATTTAACATTGCAATTAAACTGCGAGGTTTGGCATGCCACAAAACCAGGTTCAATCCACCATTTGTTTCTTTAAAAATGTCCTGTACCAAGTCAGGAACATGGCCATTGTTATATTACAGTTCGTTTCTGTGTGTGTTACATTTTAACGTTGTGTTTACGTTGTGTCGTTTGTTTTCTCTTATATTTGAGTGTGAATTCACATTACTATAAGACGTGTCACGGTACTTTTCTATCCAAATTCTTGTATTTGGTTTTGATGTTATATTTGTTATTCTCATCGGATTTTGTCAATGCTTAGTCCGTTTCTGTGTGTTTTACATTTTAATGTTGTGTCGTTGATCTCCTTTTATATTTAATGCGTTTCCCTCAGTTTTAGTTTGTTAACCCGATTTTGTGTTTTGTCCATTGAATTACGAGTTTTGAATAGCGGTTTACTACTGTTTCCTTTATTTAGTTCATTTTTAATGTTTTGATGTTTAGTATGGCGTCCATTTCACTTACCTGTAGAAACTTTTGTTTAGGGACAAGCAGAATCTACTTCCGGGAACGGAATTTTCTTGCTGCGTTGAAGACCCATTATTAGCCTTGAGCTGTTTTCTGTTCTTCGGTATGGTTGATTTCTCTAGGACACATTCCCCTTTTCCATGCGCAATATTATCATAATGTTTTTTTTTATTAAATAAGCGAGGTGTTTCATTACTTTATAGCTATAGAGTATAGTTTATCATAAAATGATTCCAAATAAAAAGACAATTAAATTGTCTTTAATTTTGTACGACAGATATATCGCCTATCTCTTCTTTCACAATAGAAAATAATTGCAACTACCTTATCAATGCATTTACAAAAATACAATAATTAGAGACTTCCTCTATGAATACTTGGAATCAGGTAAACATACAAAATTAAAACGATTCTCAGCATTGTACTTTGTTGTACTTAAAATGAAAATAAAAGATTTGACGATTTGAATTTTTAAAAGGGGATTTTTATATTTTTCTACATTTAAAGAAAACTAAAAATATCTTTTATTACATTTTTATATATTTTAAAACCTGTAAAATGATATAATGTTTGTGTACATAATCACTACCTCGGTATCATATAATCGTCCTTGGTAAATGTACATTGCAGATTGTATTTTGTATTTAATGACGCACTTAATAAATAATTCGACCTAAATATAGAACGTTAGCACATCTGAAATATGTTCACAATGTAAAATAAATTCCAGAGTTCTATAAAGTTACATTTATGTTTACTGTTCCTTATATTCAGAATACTGAGGGTTATATAAAAATATTTCATTTATTTGCTCTTCATGCTCTGTATAAGTATCTTAATTCCACCGCCCCCCCCCCCAAAAAAAAAAAACAAAAAAAAAAACTAAACTAAACAATAAATCTAAAAAATCGAAATCTTAAAATTTCGTATAATTAGTATGTATACAAAGATGTACATGTGCGGTACATCTGTCGATGAGACAACTTTTTAGGTGTTTAATCTCTAAGTTTTAACTTTGAATATCCACTCTCTACATGCCTGTGGTACAATTTTCGAGAAACACATTTCTTTTACATAGTTTGGGTAAATTTGAGGATAACAAATCATCTTTAAAATATTTGTTCTATAATATTGAGTCAGTTTTTATGAGATGTTCTATGTACTTTCTTCGTTTTTATTTTCTCAGTTTTAATGGGGGTATCATGTGTGCAATACATCTCCGCCCTCTGATATTATTACCAAGGACGAGTATATGATACTGACGGCGTGATTATACATATTATATACACAAACTAAATATCACTTTACAGATTTAACAAAACAATAACTTAAATATAATTATCACCATAAAACTTTAAAATGTAAAAAAAATACTTATTTTCTACATAGAAAATGCCTGTGCCTAGTACTATTATTATAATCAACATAACACAAGCTATTTTTTTTCAAACCTGTTTAAGTAAAGATACCCTTTCATGAACATTATGTATCATAGAAATATTTGTACTAAAATATGCACTCATTTTTAAAATATTGAATATTGAATCAACACATATTTCTCTGTTAATCCTGTAAATTTCTGTTTGGCCATCAAAGTCAAATACAAAGTGTGTAAATGTATTTGATTGCAAATGATAACATTGTAAATATTGAAAAAGGAACGAAACTCGCTTATCCAACCAGAATTTAAATCGAGGGATTGTATTTCGGTATCATCAAATGTTTCAATGATTTCTAAAGTTCTGATTTTATTTTGCAGTAAATCCATAAGATTAGAACATTTTTGTGACATCGAAATTCTTTTTAAAATGTTTGGTTTCGAAATGACAATATCAAATAAACAACATATTTTCTGAACTATATCATATATTGAAATATTTGTGGCTTTCGACTGTCTACTTTCTAGTGTCATTTATTTTATTGTTAGTATGTTGTTACTATGGCATAATCTGTATAATTTTATTTTAATATAAAACAGTGTTGCTGTGTATATATTGTTTTTTAGAAGAGGTATATAGGGAGGTTTGAGATCTCACAAAACCTGTTTAATTTTAGTTCATATACTGTGGATTCTTCGTTTGATACCAATTTTCGTGGATTTCATGGGAACAGTTGAACCACGAAATTAAATATTCAACGAATGACCAATTTTCTTATGACTTGTATGCAGACTTCGGCAAAACAACGAAATCAAATATCCACGAACATAGAAATTTTCTTCAATCCACGAAAATTGGTACCCACGAAAATAAATGAATCCACAGTATATATATTTCGGATTTTAGTATGACGTCCATTACAAGTTTGAAACTAAACCTACTTTTTACCAGATATAAACGGAAATAGAATGTTATTATGCTGCAGTATATTCTTGTCATTTTTGGAATAAGCGTTGATCACAGATCTCTGGTGTTTTTAATGCTTTGCCTGCGGTAGATTTTCTAATCAGAAGTGATTTAAGGCATGACATATTTTATTGATAGATATTGTTTGTGGTAAAAATTTGAACGTGGTATAAGTTAACTATGGTTTGAGAAAGCCATGCATTGAGCTTGAATGTCCATTTAAACCTGACATATGAAGTGTATAATAACGATATGGAAATGTGGTATCATTGGCAATTAAACAACTATCCACCGATGGCCATAGAACGAGGAATTCAACATTTTCATGTCAACGATACAGATAATATCGGCTATATTCCTTATGTCGTAACTGCAATGTCGTAAACACGAATGTGACATACCGGATTATACCGTTTACTGGCTTTGTAACAACATGAGCAACACGACGGGTGCCACATGAAAGACAGGATCTGCTCCCCCTTCTCCATCACATGAAATCACCTCTATATTTTGGTGGGGTCTATGTTGTAGTTTTGTACCCCTGTTTGTGACATTTTGTTCACGCATCATTGTCAATATTATTGAAATTGATACAACTATCGTACAAGTGAGAGGTTTAGCACTTTAAAACCAGGTTCAATCCATCATACTCTACATTTGAAAATGCCTGTAACAAGTCCGGAGTATGACAGTTGTTGTCCATTCGTTCGATGTGTTTTATCCTTTGATTTTGTTATTTGATTAGGGACTTTCCGTTTGGAATTTTCCTCGGAGTTCAGTATTTTCGTGATTTAACCTTTTTTCACCTGTATGACCTTCAGAGAACATTTACCTCATATCTTTCAAATTTCCCCAAAAAACATACTGTTAACAATGTCTTGTTATAAAGGCTATATCTTGTGTTGTGTTAATACTGTAATCGCTACTTAGAGGCATGTTTTCAACAAACCATCGGCATACCAATGGGAACCTACTGTTGACTTGTACTTTTATTCGTCATCTGAGGCTAACTACATACAGGAAAATCTTCGGCAATAAAGAAAAGAAGTATAATTTAACTTTACTTTCCACTATAAAGATGATTTTTATTACTAAATAAACCAAAATTTGGTGACTAGGTTGAACACATCTATCCAATCGAACTTGAGATAAAGGATGAAACAAATTAGTTAAGTCTGTCTTATATCTTGACTTCAACTAGAAATTGCCAATGAGTGTCGGTTGAAAGCAAAACTTTATCACAAAAAAGAAGATTTCAGCGTCTTCATTGTGAAATTTCTATTTCTATGAAGCAACATTCCATCAGCGCTGGCATTAGGTGTAAATCTCCCAGTTTTAGGGGTTGTATTTCCTATCATGATTTCCTTGATATAGTGTTGTTGCTCACAAGAAAGCTATTTCACCAAGAGTTCCAAGTGATGAAGTTAAAATATTCCCTTGTAAATTTTACGCACGCCATCATGACCCTAACGCTAACGCTAACTCTAACCCTAATGCTAACGCTAACAGATGATAGCTGATATGTTCTTAGTGTAGTAATAACAATCCTTCCCCAATTTCATGAATGTGACCTCTCGAACTAATTTCTGGGTTTCTATTAACATGAGCAACATAACTGGTGTCATATGTAGAGCAGGATATGCCTACCCTCCGAGAGCACCGGAGATCATTCCTAGTTTTTGATGGGGTTTGTGTTGCTTAGTCTTTAGTTTGTCTGTTGTTATGTGTACTATTGTTCGTCTCTTTTATGTTTATAAGCTCACTGTTTAAATTTTTTGTAGTGCATACCATAGAGTGCTTGCATGACGAAAGTGTAAAAAGGGTTGGTATTAAAGTTTTTACTAATTTGAAAAGATAAACACTGGTCTTCAAATTTCAGACATTCTCACACAAACAATGATGCTTTTTTTTCTGAATAAAAATATTTTACAGATTCTCACGCCAACACTGATGCTTTTTTTTTCTGAAAATAAATATCATACAGATTCATTACATCATGAAATAGTTAGTATTATCGTCATTGGTTTTTTTTTCGGGACCAATTAAGTTGCTAAATTTCAATCCTTTTTAAGATATACTTGACAGCATGTCATCTATCAGCATATTCAAGTAAGATAAAGTCAAAATTATTATTTGTTATAAATTTTAAAAGGACACCGAGCAATGGAATTTTATACTAATTTTTGAGTTGATTAGACCAAAAACCTGATGGTGAAATTCCGTAACCAGAAGCACAAACTTTAACCTGAAAATGCACTGATTTCATAGTATATTCTCTTCTATGACACGGAAAATCATGGTCCAACATAATAATAAACATGTTTACAAATTTCAATGGTGTGAACACATTACTACTTTCACAAAAACAAATTGCAGCAAGTGGATTGGGCGATAAGGCATACACAAGAACAGACTATGAGATATAACGTCATTCTACTATCATAGTCGGGAAATTACAAAAGAATATGCATATAAATCAGAAACTATCAAAATTGAGATAACAAGGAAATAAAACAGGATCAATTAAACCAATTGCAACTAAAATTTTCATTTAGAAACACGCTTTGCAAGATCTCAATATTAACGTCTTCAAGTCTAAACCTCCTATTGCACTTGTGTTAGTTCCCAATTCACATATTATCCGGTCTCGTGATGTCAAGGCTGGTACTTTTAACAAATGCTATATTATATTTACAGAACACCGCAAAACTATCCAAAAGATATGAAATATCAAAAACTTACAAAAGTATAGGTGGTTCTGTGTTATCAAAATAAGAAGGTGTACGTTTTTAATGGTATAGTCATTAGATATACTAGATAAGAAGGTGATAAAAAATCAATATCTTTGATAAGTGAATAATGCTTTAATGTCTGTGTCATTTTGGTCTCTTTTGGACAGTTGTCTCATTGGCAATCATACCACATTTTCTTATTCAATATTTATCTTCTGCCAACTATTTCTCATATAACTCGATATGCTCATCGGTTGAACATTTATGTTAGAATAGTTTTTGTACGCTACCGTGTTATTGTTGAAACTTATTCCCAAAACATGTTTGATTACTATGCCAGATAAAATTATATTGATGTTACACCATTTATTTGTTCTTCATTTGAAATTGTGGTGTGAGCATCGGGTTGCAAAGTTTCCACTAAGACAAGTTCCTTTGGTTATAGTATTGTTGTTGTTGTGTATAAACTGATTCTATAAAAGAACAGACAGGATAGGTACTCACTATCCTGTCTGTTCTTTTATAGCAAAAGACAACCGGTCGATCTACAACGTTTAGCTAACACCAGTCAATTAATGACATCGTAAATGCATCGTTACTTTCTTAGTCGTCAGATTCGACAGATTCGTAACAGTCCGTAGCTTCCAAAGGTGAGTTTCTATCGGGTGATCGAAGTTTGCAGTACCATGATTCGTTACTGTGGATTGAGGGTTCTTTGTTGTCCGTATTAGGTGTTTCAAACACAACCCATTTAAATTCGATGTTTGCAATGAAATATTCATATCGTCCTTTATAAACCATTCCATGGAATGAATGGAAATAACCTCGTTTTTGAGGAGACGATGAAGATGATGGGAATCCACCATCACTTCCATACGGGCCATATGTACGACCATAATTCGTATCAAATGACAAACTATCTATTAGAACACCACTTCTAATACTTATGTTTGTAATGACTTCATCCTCATCAAGAACAAATTGATGCTCAGATATCATAGAATGTTTAGCCTTTGGGAGAATACCATGAAGAATATTCTCTCCACTCTCATAATTAACTCGTATTCCTCCGATAACAATAAAGCCTTCCCATCGTGTGACCCACAGCCAAACCTTTCTAGGACGATCATTAACATCTGTGATATCCTTGAAATAACTCATGAAGTTACGACGACTTGTACATTTTCTGCGGCTATGGCTTGCATAAGGTATTGAGTGTGTAAAACATTTCATAGACTTCGAAAATTTTCTATTGGGAAGACTAATGTTCGTCGTGTTAAGAAAAAAGGATCTATCCAAAATCTGAAAAACAGGGTAAATTTGAAATAAATTATTTAAATCACTTTTCGGTAGATCTGAAAACCGAATAACACTAAGAATATCTTTGATGGTTGATACGTCATCGTCTTGATTAGCTGTTAATGTTTTGCCAACAGCTTCAATAATATGAATTTCAGGATTGTCGACTGGAATCCCTTTTCGAAAAACGGAAAGATTCCTATCCACCAACAAGAACTTAAATTCGTCATGGGAAAGTCGTGTAAAGGCATTTCGATCCACTAATGAATCAAAATTTTCAGATATCGATATGACTATAGTTTCGATCAAACTGCTGAGATCAAAACGATTTGCAAACGGAAGTAGAGAAATAGCACTTGAATCATCGATGTTCTTAATCATGAACTTTTCACACTCGTCTAAAATAATTTTAACTTGGAGATATGAAGCTGTTGCAATACTATCCTGCACCTTGTTACTACTAATTTCAAATATTCCGGTATAAGCATAGCAGATGACATCGTTCAATGCGTCTGGGGAAACAAATTCTCTGTTGATAGAAATTGTTTGCACGTCCTTGTTGTAATTTATGTTGGCTTTAAAGTAATCAGAAACATTAGACAATACTTCACTATGTGCCTTGGTTTTAAATTCACCGCATCTTATTTCAATGTCGCATTTGATTTGTCCTTCCCATTCTCTAATCCTTTTTTCTCCGACGTCATTTTTAAGACTTTTTATGAAGATATTACATTTATTACCTGTCGTGCTGAAAGAAATAGACTAGTTAATGACTTTAATAAAACGTAATACAATACATATATTGATCGATTGATTAATTGATTGTCTCTTTCTTAACATAATATTTTTTTTAAACATTGTAAAGGACTGTCCCTTGGAAATGCCCCATAAGGTATGTGTGGGTAGGGGCAGAAAGTTTCCTTTTCACCTACTAATCTGAAGTATAGTCATTGTAATTAAATTGTTAAAATTATTTGCACTCAACCTATACAGGGTAGTGGAATTTACGTGTTCAGAAGTTACAAGTTTTCTGTTACGGAACATTGATTTATTTTAAGAACGGTCCCTCGTTTTTTTATATAGATTAGACCGTTGGTTTTTCCGTTTGAATGAATTAACATTAGTCCTTTATAGCTTTCTGTTTGGTGCGAGACAAGGCACCATAGTGAAAACCGATCTTTGACCGATAATGGTTTTGTTTTTACAATTTGTGATTTGGATGGAAGGTTGTCTTATACCACATCTTCTTATAACTATTCTTAGTCGCTGGTCTCTTAATTCGATGTTATATAGACTTGCGATTTAACAAATAAACATGAACAAAACAATGACACGTTTTGCTTAGTTGAGATATGTTTACAATTAAAGATAAAATGGTTAGAACAAACAGCTTCCAGACATAATCAGAATTATTTTAGAGTTTATCTGATATCATAATAAATAGTCTGTATATAATTAATTATCAAAAATGTTAAGGGAAAGATTTGATTGGATAATAAAATGTCACTCTATACGACCACTGTGTGACTA
The DNA here is from genome assembly GCA_019925275.1 of Mytilus edulis. Taxonomy (NCBI): domain Eukaryota; kingdom Metazoa; phylum Mollusca; class Bivalvia; order Mytilida; family Mytilidae; genus Mytilus; species Mytilus edulis. The sequence continues at coordinate 111,963,994 of CM034350.1, read as the reverse complement.
AATCGTCAAACTCATCTCCTAGAGCAGAAATAATACTTTGATTCTAAAGAATAATTGGAGAGGATTGTACTTAAGCTATTGTGAGTAAAGTGCCAAAGATTAAGAAAAGAATACAAAAACATAGCGGGATAGGTTATCTATTCGTTGTGTATACTACCGTAGGGATAGGTTAACTAGTCTTTGTGTATACTACCGTTAAAGCTTTTCACTTTAAAATCAAATTAAATATACAAGACGGTCTTCGGAACTGACTAAAAACGGACGGAAGCACAGACCATAACACATAAATTTCCCTACTAACGATGGCACGGTACACAATAAGGCACACAATGTATCATAATATATAAAGAAGATGTGTTGTTTTGCCTATGAGAAAACTCTCCACAAGAGACCATTGATACAGAAATTAAGAGCTCTAGGTCACCTTACAGCTTTCAACAATAACAATGAGTAAAGTCCATACCTCATAGTCAGCTATAAATGGCACCAAAATGACAATCGATACCAATTCTTTAATTTGAAGTTTCATATGACTAACATATTCACCTACTTTACTATTTTTGTCGTTAAATCTTAAATGTCCTATACACCTTACATGTATTCATGCTTTTATGAAATACACATGTAATTTGTTTTTAAACAGCTATCTATTAATTGTATAATCCATAAGTAAACTTAAATGAAGTTGAGCATTAATAGCAAATTCCGCTAAGGTTTGTTTGACAATTTTATGCTAACATGATAGAAAAACCGAAGAAAATATTACCTTGTATGCAATATCCCAACTTCAATTCTATATTGTGAGTTTTACCTGTGTTACTATTTTATAAACTTTCTGTTCATTATATTATGAAATGCATGACACATTGAATCTACAGTGAAATTGTTTTTTAAAAAGCTATTCAATAAGTTCATAATCTCTAAGTAGACTATCCATTTAATGGGTTAAGCCTTTTCCAACTAATTTTAAGCTCATATGCCTGAAAGGCCAAGTTAGCTTTACTCATCACTTGTCGCCCGTCGTCCGTCGTCTGTCGTTGTCGTCCGTGGTCGTTAACTTTTACAAAAATTTTCTTCTCTGAAACTACTGAATAAAATTAACCAAAACTTGGCCATAATCATCACTGGGGTATCTAGTTAAATATTAGCTGTTTTTTTTGTTGTTGTTAAATTGTCTGTAATATCTGTTTTATAAAAATGTTCTTTAAAGTTATGCATTTCTTTTTTACAAATAACTCATATTTATCAAATACTCATGAATGTAGAAAAACACGTCATTTTTTGCTGTATACCTTAATATAAAAACATGCATTATTGACACTTTCTTGAAAATTGTTTTCAAATTAAATCAGTTTAAATGATAAAAATCAGTCGAAAAGGCATCTTTTCCCGATATGTCACCGTTTGACGTCGCGAAAATGACATTTTACGTTAGCAACGTCATTACCTCCCCTGTTACTGTATTGTATGACCTTGAAGTCAAATTTAACAATTTTTCGTAAATTATTGTAATCTTTTACAAAAGTCTTCTACTGAAACTGTGAAACAATTTAGACAAATTTTACCAAACTTGGCCACCAATAGGTTATTTAGTTTTAAAAAATGTGTCCGATAACCCTACCTGCCAACGAACATGGAAGACATGGCTAAAATAGCACATAGGGGAAAATGCAGTTTTTTACTTGAGCAAAAGTATAACCGTTGCATTTAATATTTCATGCGTCAATTATAAATAAAAATATCATGTGAGCTACACAAACTCTAGTTATTGTTCGTTCGTATGTTGATATGTATCACAACTGTCCAAGATTATGGGAAGGACTAGAATTCTACTAACATGTCAATCCCCGCCACTTTCTATTTGTATGTGCTTGTCTCAAGCTAGGATACTGTAATTCAGTGGTTGTCGTTTGTTGCTGTGTTAAATATTTTTTTCGTTCATTGTTTTGTACTTCCACCACGCTGTTAGTTTCCTTGTTAAAATTGTTCTACAGATGTCGTTTCAGTGCCGTTTATAGCTGGCTTTGAGGTGACCTTTAGTTAATTTCTGTGCCATTTTTCTCTTTCAAAAGTTGTTTCGTTGGCAATCATACCACTTATTTCTTAATTCACTCTGTTCAACCGAAAATAAATTATCTATTTACTCTAGGCTCCTTATTTTCTAACGACACCCTAATACCAGCCAAAATAATACGTATGTCTCAATTATTTGCAGTGAAATTGTTTCTGTATTAATAAAGACAAACACCATTATAGAGACTGTCAGGTGCGGTGACCATCTTCATAATTTATTAAACACATAAAACACAAGACAAATGTCCTCAAATAGTTTTCGCCACTAATGGTATCAGTTCATTCAAAAAATATACAATGGCATCAGTTCATTCAATTAACACTAGATCACACCCGCGAAATCGCGGGCATACACAGTTGTAAACTGTTGTAGGATGAAATTTTGTAAAAGATATTATGTCTGGAGAATTTCATAAAAGGTATCAATGCCCCCTCACTTTTGTTCCTAAGTCCGTTATCTTTTTCCTTTCTGTTAAATTCAATGATGTTCATGTCTCTGGCCTCTAACCACAATTATTCTACCCCTTTGCTACAATGCATTTTCTTTGTAAAAGTCAAATTAAATTATCAAATTAAACATTTGAACCGTTTTTTTTTTCTTTTGAGAGCCCTATTAAAATGCCAATGGTAGGATTTGAATCTTGTATAATTGACGAAGGCTAATTTGAGGGGTCACGGGTCGGAGGGGTCCTCATCCCGAAATCCCGAGCTTAAAAACATGAAATACCGAGGTGCCGAATTCAATGACATTCATATCCCGACATCCCGAAATTCGAAAAAAATATTCCAGGATCACAAAAGGATCAATCCCGAAATCCCGAGCTTAAAAACACCCGATCCTAACGTCCCGAAAAAGTCCTGCCTCCCTCGGGTAGCAATAAACAGTAAGGAAAAAAATATTAAAATTTTCCCTCATAAATTTTACCATCCCCTTTCCATTGCCTTCCTGCGATATTAAGCTTACTATGTATGTAATCAGAATCTTCTTAAGATTTTATATCCAGTATATAAAATGGTAAAATATAATTTATTTGGGGTGTATCCATGGCAACAAACTGCATTTTTTTGTTATAAAACATTGCAAAAAGGGGGGGAGATGTCACATATTTCTCCAAAATTTGACCAAAAGTAGAATTTCAATCACTTCAAGTAATACCTTTTCAGAAACTGTTTACACATATATTTCAATAAATCAAATCAAAATCATATGTCTTTCGTCTCATTTTTTTTGTAAATTTGTGTCAAAAAGTTTGTGTAGAAAAAAAAATGTGTTTTGACCGATCTAGCTATGACAGTACAGGGAGTCAAACAGAAAATAGCCCATAAAACATGTAAAATATATTCTTCATGTTCTTATAAGCCAGCTTTTAAGGCTAAATTAGTACTTAGCTGTCTAAAATTGAATTTTATTGTCAAAATCCATCGGGGCCAAAATGCGAAAGTAAACTTCTAACTGTGTATTGCTGCCTCAAGCCTCCACCCTACTTTCATTTTGGCCAAATCACTACTTTCACTTTCAACAATAATTTTTTTTATGCTCCATTTACGGGCATTATGTGAATATAGATACAGTATGTGTCAGTATTAATAAGTAATGTTGTGCTGTGTGCGTGCTCATATTAAAAAAATATATATGTTTCCTAGTCTGTTCGACCGTTCGTTCGTCCGTTCGTCCGTCCGTCCGTCTGTCCGGCTTCAGGTTTAACTTTTTGGTCGAGGCTCTTTACGGTCCACTGAACATAGAAAATGATAGTGCCGATGTGACATCCGTGTGCTATGGGCACATTTTTTTTCCACATGTTTTATTTATTTCAATATATATGCAACTGGTATGACCCCTTAGATAGTCATTTCAAAGAAAACAGCAGACAGAATTATACAGAAAGTCTCTATAATATCATAGTATTATAATCGTAGCTTACATGTAGATAAACGCGAAAAATAATTGTTCTCTCTAAGGAGGTATTATAGTTGTGGTTCTTGCGATCCAAAAACCATAATATGGAGAACGCTCTGATTGGCTTATTTATTTTTCATTTTTGTTATGCATCGACAATTGGTTGTAGTTGTGCATGTTTAAAACCGAAAAACCTATCTATGACCGAAAGTCAGTCTGATGACGGAATCAATATCCGGACACCCTTTTTGTCTTTTTTCTCCCAAAATAAATCAATCTGAATAATCATAAGAATGGATGACAAATGCGACTATGCATGTTACCTATAGGACACAGAGGAATGATGATTAATTTATTGTGGAAGGAAGAGAAGCGACCCACAAAATGAGGTCTTTTCGTTTAATAGTATAGATACGATCTACTTATACATATAGGTTAGACAATACTTGGTCATGTTTTATGTAGATTTAAGCCCAAGGCGAAGCCGAGGCCTTAAATCTTCATAAAACATGACCAAGTATTGTCTGACCAATTTAGAACATATTCACACTTTCGAGTGACCTTACAAAACTATCATTTCCCATTGTTATATTCAAACCTTAATAAGAGTTCACTTTTTATAATGAACTAAATATAAAACATAGGTAATGATCATTTCAATGGATGAAATGAAATAGCACTGACATAGTTTGTGAAGGATAAATTGTTTTTTTCTGCTACAGGTAAAATTTAATATTTATATAATATATATCTTTAGATTTTTTTAATTTTAAAAATCAACACAATGTTATATAAATCCCCTTTTTGAAATTTGATTTTTTTTATAAATATAAAACTCTCTGTATGAATATTTGAGTTCAGACCATTCAACATTAAATGCTTACTTTTTATTGATAAATTTGAATGTATTGTGTTTCTCCGAAAAACCAATCCTTTGCTTTATATATCAGCAGTCTGGTGTTTTTTTTTAAAAGAAAATTCCCTCAAAATGTAAGGTAAATAAATTAAATAAATATCATTTTATTTATCCTTACCAATTTTTCTTTTGTGTATTCTATATATGTGTACCATTAGAAAACGCATGAAATTTTGCAAAATTCAAAATGTTTTTATTTTAATTTTTGCTCTTTCATCTTTAATCAGTAGACTTTTTCCCAAGGAAAATGCCTTAGGGGATTGTACACGTCGTTAGTGCAGAGTTCACTTTCATAATTAAATGACAATGAAAAGTCATTCATGTATAGCATTTCACTGTGCATGGAAAAACCATGTAATACTTATGACGAAAGGTGCGATCGACATTACATATGATGCTGAAATACATGTTACTTTATTTAAACGATAGTTGACGAGAAATATGCGTCATGTGTTATATGTTCAGAAAATTATGTGTTTTTTTCAAGAAATGTTAAAAAATGACATGAACGTAGTTTATGAAGAATATGCTGTTAATGTTGTATTTACAAAAAATTACGTCGTTGAATGCTACTGCGAATAACACTTTCTGAGTGTCAACATTGAGGTTCAATATCAATACTCACTCCGGCAGTGGGCGGAGCTTTAAAGCGATATCTGTATAGTATACAGATACAGCATAGCGATATCTGTAGGGCTGTATCTGTATAGTAGAGCATCTTATTGCAGGATAAATCTTTTTATATATTGTCTAACATTTATCTTAATAGCAAATTCCATTGACATTTGTATGACAACGTCATTTAAAATCTCTCTTTTCTTTAACCCAATATGAAAATAAAAGTACATTTATAACATTCTGTTGCACACGAAGGGCATAAACATATTTTAAAACATCAGTTAGTTAACACATATTGCATGAGGTTTGTAATGCTTTTATCTTATTTTCAAGATGCTAATTTTTAAACCCCATCAAGCAGACTTTACCTATGATGAAATTGTTTTTTCCTATTAGGTCCTTTTTTGGTGATAAATCTTAAGTTTCTACGTATTCACGTAAAAGGTTTCAAATCTTTCGGTTTGTTTATTTATTCCGGGCAAAGGTAAAGACAGGAAAGGATTTAGAACGCTCGAAATTTATAAAGTTTTTTTTTGCATTAATAATATTATAATGATTCAACTGATGGTGGACTGTTTGTCACCTAGGGTATCATCAATTTTCAACCAACTCATACGTTCCTGGCTTTCCTGGGTTTCAAACTTCAGCTTTGTGCGTTTCTGATGAAGGTAAATTCGGAAAAGTTCTTCGGTCGCATTGTGTTTATAAAGTGTTGTATTTATGTTTTTTTCAAATGCTTAGAGTTTGAGTTTCGAATAAAGGTTATTCCAGGAAACCGCTTTATGTTTTTTTTTCTTGCACTAAATTAAGTTATTATCTCCGTTGATGGACTGTTAGCCATTCGGATCGTTTTTAATGTTTTGTTCAATTTTCAGTTTGTTACAAGTTTTTTTCTCTAATCAGTTTCAGCATTTTACATTATCGTTCAGCTCTAAAAATATGAATAGAGACAACAAAAAGCAAACGAAAATTATCAAACTATCAAATTCTGTTCCTCAATTTCCGTAAACAAGCATACAAACTTTACATGTATAGTCTTTTGATTTTGCATGAATAGGACAACAATCGTTCATTGTTGAAAAATGTAAAATCATTCATTCATGATAAAAACAGTAAAATCACAAACAATACTTTACTTGGTTTATAAAATTTTGAAAATAAATTTTATGTCTCTCTCTCTCTCTCTCTCTCTCTCTCTCTCTCTGTGTGTGTGTGCTAAACTGACAATACATATATTCTTATGATTTTTCGTTATCGCAAATGAATGAATGATAACAATTGGAATGTGTGCATAACGAATAAATAAAAAAACGTTGATGTTCAAATTTTGTTATTTTTGTTATTATTATTATTATTATTATTTATTTCAACTGGTAATCACTGGTCTTCACACTTCAGATGTTCGCTGCCAACTAATGCTTGGTTTCTGAAAAAAAACCATTATAATAAAATAATTATTCGTATAAATGCATTACATTATGAAATAATTAGAGTTATCACCCTTGTATATTTTTCTAAACCAATAAAATCGCAGATTAAATTCATACTAAAGATATGAACAATAACATGTTTCACAGGACAGCATCCTCACCCACACCTTCTTTAGTAAAAATTAAAGTTACAGTTATAATTTAGTACATAACTTGTAAAGAACATCAAAACAATGAATTTGTGTTCCAATTTTGGAGAAATTTAACCTAAAAACTTCATGACAGCTTTACAGGAGGGGAGATGTTCTTGTTGATGATGTTGGTGCTTGATGAATTTCAATTGACCAATACTTTTTCACAGATGGTCGAATTAAAATGAAACGATTTTTATTCACTTAAGGTGGTACCCAACACTTTCACTAAAATTAATTTGGCTCGTTTAATTTTCATAAAATTTTGACAAAGTATTTACTCAGACCCTTTTACAAAAATATTAAAAATTAAAATAATTTGAACCAAGCGTTTTATCAGAAAAATTACACTGGTTATATAGCAGTTTGACAAACACTAATTTTGATCATTGAGAAGCTTTATATTGCCTTCACAACGCAACGTAATTAAAACGTTTAGACAATGTCCATCACCAACACAGTTGTGGCTTGGTGCAGGTGCAGGTACATGTCCATCTAAAAGAATAAAATGAATGTGGCAAGTTAAATAAAAAAACTAGTTAAGATACATTTTGACCTTCATATTACTGATTTCGACTGAATGATTGTCCCTGAAATATTAAGATTGAATCAGAATTATGCAAAGATAGAGTCAGTTCATCTAATTTATCTAACTGAAAGAATCTTATTTCACATTTGAAAGTGAAGTGCTACGACCATAATTCGACCTTTTTGTATTTCAGGTGTCAACAAAAGGCAAAACAATTCAACTTCACTAGGTTTTTTTTAAAGGAAACTATAACAAATGAAATATAAAAATTTGTAAATGATAATATACATATTATATCGATACAATTGTAACATTTGTTTTTGTCTTGAAGATGACATGACTATATTCAACAAAAGAGGAACAAAAGATACCAGAGGGACAGCAAAACTCACAAATCGAAAATAAACTGACAACGCCATTGCCAAAAATGAAAAACACAAACAGACAAACAATAGTACACACAACACAACATAGAAAACCAAAGAATAAGTAACACGAACCCCACCAGAAACTGGGGGTGATCTCAAGTGCTCCAGAAGGGTAAGCAGATCCTGCTCCAGATGTGGCTATGTGATAACAAATCTGGTAAATAGTCTAATTCAGTAGGTCACATTTATGAAAGGAAAGGGATTGTAGTTACGACGTAAGGATCATATCCGATATCATTTGTGAAACGGTTATTCCATAACGATCAACCAACTCGTGATGGCGTCCGTAAAATTTACGAAGGAATGATTTCAGCTTCATCATTTGGAACTCTTGGTTTAATAGCTCCCTTGTGAGCAGCAACACTCTATCAAGAAAATCATGATAGGAAATGCAAGCAGGGGAATATCGTATTAATTGGCAGATATATACCCCGTATGCAGGTGCTGCTGGAATGTTGCTACATAGAAATGGAAAGTTGACAATTGGAAAGCTGAATTCATGTCTTTTATCGTAAAGTTTTGTTTTTAATCGACCCTCATTGTCAATTTCTGGATGTAAGTCAAGATATGAGGCCGACTTTACTGTATTTGTAGTATCCTTTATCTCTAGTTCGATGGGATAGATGCGTTCCACATGAACACCAAATTTTGAATTATTTAGTGAAAGAACATCATCTATATAGCGGAAAGTAGAGTTAAAGGATATCGCTAACTTCTTATCTTTCTTCCCAAGGAGTTTCTGTATGAAGTCAGCCTCATTATAATAAAAAAACAAGTCGGCAAGAAGACGGGCACAATGTGTGCCAATTGGAATGCAACAACTGTTTTTAGGTAATCAAAATAATTGATTACTTTTTAACAATTTCTTTAGACAAAAAAATAACCGAACACATTGAATAAAAGTAAAATGGTGCCGTATAATAATTATCCACCAAAACCAAATAATGAGGGTATAAACAATATCAGAATTAAATGTGATAGACTCTCTTAGTTTATATTTATAAACCTTTGAATAGTCCAATGTGTTAACTAAAAAATGATTTTCCGAAACTAACGAGATTGCAAATCAGTTAAAACAATTCGACATACTTGACAAGACAAGACAGAGGTGTTTATTTGACTTCGCAAAACTAGATTTTTGATTACACATTTTTTACTGAGTATCAATTGGCATTACATATTCTGCCAATATTTGTATATTAATGTCCGTTGCAATCCTAGCATCAAATATGGGTTCTCAATTATTTGTAAATAAAGAAAGTTAAGATTTTCCACATTTACTTTCCAAAATTGATTTTGATATACCATTTGAAATAGATTTCATACCTATTAACACATTAATCATAACAACTGTTCAACATTGTATTGACGTCTTACCTACATTTGTGAACGTTCGCATTTTCTGTATACAAATGTATTTCTCATTTTTATTTTGGTTTTAAATATAAACAATTTCGTCCTAACATAATCTGACAGTTTTCAACAACAAAAAATTAAGTTTACATTTTATGCCAAATAACTGCAAAATTACATCCGTATATACTGTACAACCCTTTCAACACATAATCAAACAAAACAAGAAAAAATACTAAAAAATGCGCAACATTCTGAAATTAAATGAAACCCATAAGTACAAAATTAGATAGAGATGAAAAATAAAATTAATATACTCAAGAAGTTAATTGTCATATTAGAATAATAATAAAATGAATCAAACAAATTTTACCTGCGTTGCACATCGTAATGAGTGCTGAGGCTGCTAGCAACAGTATCAAGATAGTCTTCATCTTGCAATGATGAAAACATGTACAGTGAAGCTGCTTTAAATATGAAAATAACACACCATTCATACATACGTGTCATAAATCATACGGAACATTTTGTTAGAAGTATTTGACTACGGATTAAAATATGTTATAATCAATAAAACAACTGTTGCTTTTGAAAATAGAAAAATAAAATAAACTGTTTTAAGGATGTACTTAGGTGAGGTTTTGGAATTTGTGTTAAATGTTCGGACTCCTTGGTGTTTTTCTATACAATACAATGTAAAATATTTTGCCCCATAACACCCCTTTATTTTTTCATATAAGACTTAATAGCTCATGAAAGGTCATTTACTAAAATTGTAGAAGATTCTTAATTTTATTTCTTTTGTTTTGAGACCAAAATAGTACCAATGCTTATATAAGGTATAAGTCCGAGTCAGCCTTTTCCCGCCATATTTTAAATCTCAAATATCTCGAAAAGGAGGTCCATGACCTATCAATATTTTTAGCTTATCTTTATCCTTAATAGATGCTCTACCAGCTTATAGTATCAATTTTAATTTCTTAATTTCTTAATTTTTACCTAACCTCACCTAAGTACATCCTTAAATAGCAAGCGAGTTAGAAAACAATGTACCATAAAAAAGATTAAAACAAAATAATGTTTTTAAAGAGATTTGTTTTTCCAAAACATTAGAGAAACAAGATTTAAGACAGAATACGTAGTATAATTATACATGGTTAATTAAAATTATTACGTTTAAATGTTACTGAATTATGAAACCTAATTGTAAATAACCATCAAACATCGGATATGCACATTCAGCATAACGTATTTAATTCTGGGACATATCTGACTCATATTAATTTTGAACTGCTATATTCATCCATCAATTATAAGTTAGTTCAACAATTATCAAACTTTAAAACAAAGGCAAAAGATGTTTGTGGTATCTTCTGAAAAATGAATGCTAGAAACGAATTTTCTATGTATATGTCACGACTGCGCAATGACAAAAGAAAACTAAAAAAATACATTACTTTCCGTTATAAATATGCATGCATAAAAGAAGGGCGAAATAAATCAAAGGGACAGTCAAATTTATAAATCGAAAATAAACTGACAACGTCATGGCTAAAAATGAAAAAGACAAACAGACAAACAATAGTACGGATGGCACAACTTAGAAAACTAAAGAATAAACAACATGAACCCCACCAAAAACTAGGGGTGATCTCAGGTACTCCGGATCCTGCTCCACATGTGGCACCCGTCGTGTTGCTTATATGATAACAAATCCGGTTAATAGTCTTAATTCGGTAGGTCACAATGATGAAAGGGAAGGGGATTGTAGTCACGACGTAAGAAACATATCCGATATCATTTGTGAAACGGTTATTCCATAACGGTCGACCAACTGGTGATGGCGTCCGTAAAATTTACGAAGGGATGATTTCAACTTCACCATTTGGAACTCTTGCTTTATTAGCCTCCTTGTAAGCAGCAATTCTCTCTCTAAGGGGAATATCGTATCAATTGGGAGATATATACCCCGTATGCATGTGCTGCTTGAATATTGCTGCTTAGAAATACTTAGAAAGTTGACAATTGGAAAGCTGAAATCATCTCTTTTCTTGTAAAGTTTTGTTTTCAACCGACCCTCATTGTCAATTTCTAGATGTAAGTCAAGATATGAGGCCGAGTTAACTGTATCTGTAGTATGCTTTATCTCCCGTTCGATGGGATAGATGCGTACCACATAGTCACCAAATTTTGAATTATTTAGTGAGAGAACATCATCTATATAGCGGAAAGTAGAGTTTAAGGATATCGCTAACTTCTTATCTTTCTTCCTAAGAAGTTCCTGCATGAAGTCAGCTTCATAATAATAAAAAAGAAACAAGTCGGCAAATAGAGGTCACAATTTGTTCCCATTGGAATGCCGACAGTCTGTTGAAAAGCACGTCCTCCGAACGTAACAAGTATGTTGTCAATCAAGAAATCAAGCATCTTGATATATCAGTTTGAGAGATTTTTTTGTTTGAATCAGAGTGATCTTTTACAAAGTAGGATTTATCCCTCCCTAAGACAAGATACTTGTATCTACGTTGGTCATTCTTTTTTATGAAGCAAAGCAATACCAACTCTTTCAATTTGTCTTTTGCTTCGGAATATTGAATACTTCTGTAAAGAGTAGAAAAGTCAAATGTTTTAATACTGTTACAAGATGAAAGAGAGTTAGATTGTATGTACTCTAAAAGATCTTTGGGATTTAAAGAAATCCACAGGTGATTCACGCCACCTCTAGAATAAGCAATTTCACAATAACTTTGAAGCCTGTCTTTGGTTTCTGATTAAATAGATGTTACTAATTTAGGAAGAGGTTTCGTGGAGCACTTGGAAGACCCAGCAATAGACCGTTGATTGTAAGGACACTTACGTAGTGTAGGTATCCAATACAGTGATGGAAGATCCAGTTCTTCATCTTTGGTTGAGATTCCAAAGGAACATAGAACAAACCTATGACTATCCAGGATTTTCTCTTTGGTAAGTGTCGTGAGGGTATATGTTGAGTTTCCAAGTGAATTGTCAATACCTAATTCGTTTATCAAGCAGTTAATGTAATGAGTTTTACACACAAAAACGACGTTGTTTGGGGCTTTATCTGCGGGGACAAGTATTTGCAACTGGACGGTAAAATAGTTAATACTAACAGTGAGCACTGTCCTTTCCCTCTGGATCTTTATATCTATATCTGTAACGAGAAGCTTAATACCAATTGTTTGATTTTTCATTTCCTATTGTTAATTATTCATTTTTAGATGGGGACGTTATCTTGTCACACAATTTCTGATTTCAGCTGAAAAAGTCTCTGTATTACTGAAAAATTATTACACCAGGGTTTTCGATATCACAACTTAGTTAAACATTTACTTAATTTTTATCATCGATACAAGGACATCATTCGTGAATATCAATCAATATGCAGACATCTAATTATGCATTCAGATATTTCACAACCAATAAATTTTGGTAATATTCTTTATAATGCAAAAAAATGTGTATATCTCCAAAGCCAAACCTTTAAACAGACTTATTCGGAAGGGATATAGTTACATTACTGTTGTCAGGTCATTAAGGTTTGCATTTTTTGGTATCAGTATTGTTTCACTCAGGTTATTTGCATCGTAAATAAACACATTTATTTTAAAACCAGTTGCTAACATGATAAGGGTTATGTTCGTTTCGTTTATTTTATGATGATATGATACTAAATCACTAACTGGAGGTATTGTACTCGATTTTTCATATGCCGAAGACATAATCTTTCAATCAGTTTATTAAGGTCTGGAGTCGTCGTGTCAGTAAATGCTAGTAGTCCAGTGATCTCCATGGCCTATTTAACGATGGCGCCCCACCATCGTTCAAATGTCTTGCGCCATCGTCAAATGACTCGCGCCATCGTTAAATTGTCTTGCGCCATCGTTAAATTGTTTTCCGCCATCGTTCAAAACTTCATCGTTTTTTTTGTAGCCCGACGCCATTTTTTTTTATCAAATATAATCAAATGCATGTAATTGCATAACCGTTAGGCTTTTTATGTTATAATCTAATACAGTTCTAACGCCTGAGGGATATCCGAATTAAAATCGCTAATCACTTGTACCTGAGCTTGTACAGGTAGATCAACAAACCAGACAGGAGAATGCTATCTGAGGATAGACGATCCATAGACAAAATCGAAAGCTTTACTATATCAACCAACAGGAACCATGAAATACAACTGTAATATTCATTTACTAGGTGTAGGCATTTACCCCCAAAAAATGGTTGGAGTAAACCTGGTTTTATAGCTAGCTCAACCTCCGACTTGTAAGACTATTGTTTATATCACCGTTATATTGACAAAATTAGTGAGCAACTTAAACAGACATAATTTGTCAAGATGACAATAACCCAGTAAACACACGACGTACTCCCGACGTCGGTTAATGGTCGTCTGAACGTCATGTCGTGAGTTTACGTCGTACCAACGTTGTGGGAACGTAAAAATCCAACGTTGGGTGCAGACGTACAGACGACGTTATAAAATTACGTCGGATTCACGTAAATTTAGTACCTTGTCAGAACGTAACATTTTATTACGTTGTGACAACGTGCTTATAACTGTCATAATCCGACGTAACATTTTGTTACGTCGTATTGACATTATAAGAACGTAGTGAATACATTGTAAAAATCTGGTTTTATGGGACGAATTTTTGGGGTATGTCATAATGAGTATTCCTGGATATATCGATCAATCACCTTCACTAGAATATATTTACGATTTTTTCGATTTAAAAAAAAAACTCCCCCTTTTTTCCCGCAGACATAATTTGCATCAAGATGTCAAAGAAAATATTACAAATCCAATTTTAATGTTTTAATATATGTATTTTATATGAATATTTATTGTTTAATATATCATTAAAATTTTGTCATCAATTTATCACTTGGATTTCATAATCGTTTTTCACGATTTGATTAGTGAATCATTAGTGTAACGTTCAGCAGTACTCGGGTTTTACCGCTACATCCTATGAAAACTCTGAGCATGCGCACTTTTGCCGCTTGATATTTGAAAACAGTGAGGAATTTGCAGTGGAAATTTAGCTTGATCCAGATTCCAGAACAAAGAAAAAGGTAAAATAATGATTGCACATTACACCAAATAGGTTCTCCATGATAAAAACAAGTTTGATTGATGAAAATAAAACAGCTGTTACCGTGTTGGGCGCCTCTTTCAAGTCTGTTATACGTGACCGTGTTGAAATATGATACTTTTTCTTATACTATCAATATATTGCACTGATACAAGATATTTTAGCCATGATGTGTGTTATTTGAATCCATTTATCAAATTGCTTGATTAACTTGTGTTGTTTCTGAAGATATATGCAATTAAAAATAAGTAATAACTGTAGAAAGTAAAAAAAAGGGGGAGGGGTACACAGCCACAAGTACTTGTTTTCTATCTGTGACAAGAGCTACTATCCCTATATATTAAGGCTACAAGTGTCTTTTGCTCTGTTATTTTTTGATAATCATTGAAGCATAAAAGTCTTATCCATGTTATCAATATCAGAAAATGTGAAGCTAAACATCTCAGCACTTTAGATATTTGGGTCCATTACAAACTCCGCACATTTCAAACTTGGCATATTACCAACCCGGCCTATTAATGATAATGCTGCATATATCACTGGGGGTCGTCGCTAACATGCATGAAATATTTGCCACTGGATGTTGAGCAACAAACGATCAATCATTGTATCACTGGGTCTGACATGGAAATAGACAAAAGATGTTGTAAAATATAGGCGTCACAGAAAAAAATTAAGATAGCCATCACGGTTGTCGTAATAGGAAGGCGTCCCAGAAAAAAATAAAATAACAGCCTTCCAAGTCTTGAAAGTGTCATAATTTTTTAGACGGATCTAGCCTTGAAAGTTGGGTAAAATTTTCTTGTTTTTAGGGTAAAACCCAGTTTACAGGTGTTAAAAACAGTGCATAGGGACATCTTTTTTGCTGTACAATTTATAGTATTAAATCTACATGTTTATCAACGACGAGCTACATGTACAATCACTAAATATGTGATCAGAAACCATGTTGTAATTAATCAATCATAAAACATATGAATTTTGGAATGCATTTAAATTTGTCACTTTGTTCTCCTAAAGATTTGTTGGACTAACATTTTTTTTTATATAAATTAGGCAGTGAATTTTCTCTTTTGAATTGTTTCACATTGTCATTTCGGGCCTTTCATAGCTGGCTATGAGGTATGGGCTTTGCTCATTGTTGAAGGCCGTACGGTTACCTATAAATGTTAATTTCTGTGTCATTTTGGTCTCTTGTAAAGAGTTGTCTCATTGGCAATCATACCACATCTTCTTTTTTATATGAAACAGACAGAAGAATATAAAAGATAATTGAACGTATTTTTAATTTTTTTTTCCAGAGTCTTGTATATAAATTCACAGATCCAATGTGTCGGAGGTTGAGGAAATCATTGCAGTAACCATGTAACAGTTAAGCATGCACCAGCTCAAAAATTTGGACCAAGATTTTAAAAAGGTAAACATCAGTTGATCAGCTCTTTTTCTGTCCTCCTTAACTGAGTGATATACATGTACATGTAGTTTAACTCTTGTACTGTACATACATGTACATTGAACTCAAAATTGGATTTTGTTATCTAACGTTTGACTAAACCAGATGTTTTGCAACCAATACACAACGCTTATTATCATAAAACGCAGAGTTTGAATTTGAAGAGCATCTGCTTTACTGTTCTCTAGATATGTCCTTTAAATTAAGTTTGATAAGATCATTTGTGGCTCATGGACACATTCTTCTTATATTAATTTTATTTATCAAATTATAATTTGTTGATTTTATAGATTGCGTTCATTGGCATATGCTATGAGGTCTTGTTGTATGGATGTACATGCTAAATTTATTAAGGTAGAATCCTTTGCATATCTTAAATTAATTGAAAAATGACAATATTGTGAAACCAAACTTCCTTTATTAATTATTTGGACTCATTATTATTTGTAGAATAACCACTGGTTGCTCCAGAAAATATTATGTCCCCTCTCCCCCAGGGAAAGCTCTTTTCTTAAGTTTTATTTGGGGGTGGTTGTGTATAAAATACCAAAATGCAAAGGAAGTGTTGTTCTTATTAATTTTAAATTCTGTCTGTGCTGGGATTTTTTTTTTAAAAGGGCTTAGGGCTGTCCCTTAGGGGGGGTACATAGTATTTTCTGGAACAGACATAATTTCATTAACACATGTTCAATTTAACAACAAATTTATTTTTTAAATAAGAACGAAGGTTAATCATAAGTTAGGTGAATAATTTTATACTGTTGAAATTGTGTTAAATTTCTAACACACATAATCAAAATGTGTATAATTGGCAAAGATACAAACATCTCAGTAACGACATTACATAATTATGAATCTGCAGTTTATTATAGGACCAGCAATAGAAAAAATATTGATTATGTTTAAACACAGAATAATTTTTAAGAACTGCTGTAATTCATAAGTTGGGATCAATTTATTTTTTTGTATTTTATAATTTATGATTTTTTTTTCAGAGATCTGAAACCAACACAAGACCAGCTGGGTCAATAATCCTAATGCGCCTCCAAATGAGGAACTAATGCGCCATCAAATGAGGAACACAAAAGTTGTGTGTAAACAAAAATTATCTCTGTAGTGATATTGAACATGTTTCATTTTTAACAAGTGACTGAGCTTTACCATTTGTGTTGATCTGGAAAGTAGAGGATCATAGTATAAATATGTAAAAACTATGGAGTTTTTTTTAATGTATTCAAAGTTTTAAATTTTCAAAGAAATTGTTGTGTGAAAAAAAATCGCACTTGGTATTCCGAAAATTTAACCACATATATGTGAAAATGTCTTTAGCTTCGAAACAAGCCATCCTACTTATCCAGTGTACTATATTGACTGAGCTAGAGTAGAAAAGATTACCAATACCAACTACATGTATGCAGAAACAATTGTGCAAATTGCCCAGCTGATTAGAGGGCAGAAAACCAACATTTGGAATGACATGTACAATGTATACAACCAACACAAGACTAAAATTTGGAATAAAAATTAAAAATTCAGAAACAAACTATTATTTTTTTTTATTGGTTCATGTAGCTACATGTCCATTGTAAGAAAAAAGAAGTCTGAACTGTTGGATAGGTCTATCATTTTGGTCTCTTGTGGACAGTTGTCTCATTGGCAATCATACCACATCTTCTTCTTTATACTCTCTCTAGTTGGTCAATGGAAAAAAGCAATAGTTAGTTGAATTGAATTTCAGGTATTTTCTTCATTTGGGATATTTTTAGAAGTGTGTATGAATTGTGTAGAATATATATATTTATAAATTAGACAGTCAGATTTTGGGCCGATTTTCCTAGCTTGTAATCGTGTAGTGAATCCAGCTGAATGCATTTTCAGTAAATATTAAGGTTACTGTAAATTCAGAAATTATTGCGAGGTTTTTATCATTGCGAATAATGCGACAGACTTGTAAACGCAATAATTATAACTCGCATTTTGTAATATTCTTACTGAATTAAGCATGACTTTTCTTAAAATCGTAAAAATTAAAATCGCATTTAAGTTTAAAATGACAAAATCGCAATAATAAATGCACGCAATAATTTCTGAATTTACAGTAATATGGTAGTTTGTTGTATTTCTGAATAATTCATTAAAAATGGTTTTCCGTCGTCAAAGTGAAACCGTCATTCTAGAATTTTCGCCATCATAGTGAAATCTGTATTCTAGGCCACTGAGACACTAAACATTCACAATTTGAAGCACGTACCAAGATGTCATGTTGAAGGCTGTACATGTACCTATAATTGCTAACATCATCAATATTTGATTTTAGGATAGAGGGTTGTCTTATTTGCCATCATACAAAATTTCCTTTTTTTGAAAAGTATAATGTGTTAAAAGAAAGAAAAGTTGCATTTGTTAAATGGAAATGTGTAATTCTTGTACTTCAGTATTGCAAAAGTTAATCTTAAGACTTTATAAACCTTAAACAACTATTTTTGGGAATTTAGATATTTATACATTTCACACTGAAACCTGCCAAAAAGATTAAAAAAAACCCAACTTTTTGACAATTTCATATACAGCTGGCAGTTTGGAAATGGGAGTACATATCAACAATTGTCCATCTTTCCCACATAGAAAAATTTACAACTTAAAACGGGTCAAAAGAAAAAATAAAGACCCTGTTTACATACTTCTTCAATGGAATTGCATTGATTCTATTAATTAAATGAGGACAAGGGACATTTATAGTTGTGCTGTGACGTTGTTACAACGTTTTATGATGGTAACAAATTACGTCACAAATTACGTTGTGCCAACGTTGTGTGGATGGTTGTCAGCACGTGCCTTGGAGTTCACAAAATTACGTTGTACCAACGTAATTTTACTACGTTGTCACAACGATAGTATTACGTTGTCACAACGTAATGTCGACGTTGGATTGTTTACTGGGAATGTGTACGCAGCAGCTAAAACTATTTAAACATACATCAAATATCAACAACGTACTGAAAACAAAACAAGGAACGATAAACATTTCCTTACCAACTAGTGGCACCTAACGTTACACATATTACGCATGCAATGATTTAGAAAGTCGAACTGGCTAAAATTAAGTGAAGATTGTGGTGAGTATAAATTAAATTTAACAATGCTCATCTTTTGTACAGGAAATACAATCATGATTAGATTCTTAAAAGGTCATTGATTGCCAGTCTAAGAATGTATGCAATGTTCTTGTTATGTAAAAGTATATAAAATCGCGCTTAATCATTCAAATGATTTTATACAGATGGGTGCACTCCTAACCTGTACAGCAAGTTAACTTGATAACCAGTCATTTGGACTGGTCAAAGTTAACCTGTGACCGAATATAGGACTGCTCTGACCAGTCCTAGGACCAAAGTCTAGTTAACTTGAAAAGCGGACTTGGACCTAGGACTGTTTTTATGTCTGCCAAAAAGTTAACTTAGAAACAGGTCCGCTATTGATATAAGTTAACTTCGAACCAGTCCTGTCATAAGTTAACATAAGTTAACTTCGGAACCAGTCCTGTCATAAAGTTAACTTGGAAACCGGTCCTGCCACAAAGTTAACTTCTGCTTGAACAAATCCGATCAAAACCAGACCTGTTCCCAAGTTAACTTTTGACTGGTCTGGTCAACACTAAGTTAACTTGTAACCAGGACCGCTCTTCGTTGATTTAAAAAAAAATATTTTTAATATCTTTGTTTCGTAGTATAAACATCGAAAATAAAGTAATTGGAAAATTAATACTTCCGTTTTATGAACAGGATTAAACACAAATAATTGAAAATAAGTACGCACAGAACGTAACACAAATTTATCTGTGATCTGACAATCTATCTATTATAAAAACGATCTCGGTTACAATGATAACAGGCACTGAATATATATATATATTCCGAGATCAAATTCAATCATATTATGTATATTTTTGAAAAGAAGTATATTTGATGTTAGGTGTATACGTCCTTGTTAGTTATACATCCTTGAACTATGCAGCCACAATCAGCAATAGTTTAATTCATTTAAATAATGACTACAAATTTTTGTTCGCCTAAATTAAGGGTGCCAGCATGTCTTTTTTTTACTCAAATACTGATCATACGTAACAAAATTTCAGTAGTTTTGATGCCTCCAGTTGACTTGTACAACAAAATTATTTGACCGCATCCACCAAAACTGACCATATATGCACTTTAATTTGTAAATCTATATACCCGCATAGTAAATCAGCAATATTTTTTATGTCAGGATTCAATGTATAATACAATCATGACAATGGACAGCAAAATTGCAATATAATAACAAAAAATTTTGGTTCGCATAAATTTAGGATACCAGCATGTCCTCATTTTATTCAAAATATTGATACGTAACAAAATTTCAGTAGTTTTGATACCTCCAGCTGACTTGTACAACAAAATTATTTGACCGCATTACCAAAACTGACCATATGTGAACTTTAAATTGTAAATCTATATACCAGCATAGTAAATCAGCCTTATTTTTAATGTCAGGATTCAATGTATAATACAATCATGACAATGTACAGCAATATTGCAATATAATAACAACAAATTTTTGTTCGCCTAAATTAAGGGTGCCAGCATGTCCTCTTTTTACTTAAAATACTGATACGTAACAAAATTTCAGTAGTTTTGATGCCTCCAGTTGACTTGTACAACAAAATTATTTGACCGCATCCACCAAAACTGACCATATGTGCACTTTAATTTGTAAATCTATATACCCGCATAGTAAATCAGCCACATTTTTGATGTCAGGATTCAATGTATAATACAATCATGACAATGGACAGCAAAATTGCAATATAATAACAAAAAACTTTGGTTCGCATAAATTTAGGATACCAGCATGTCCTCATTTTATTCAAAATATTGATACGTAACAAAATTTCAGTAGTTTTGATACCTCCAGCTGACTTGTACAACAAAATTATTTGACCACATTACCAAAACTGACCATATGTGAACTTTAAATTGTAAATCTATATACCAGCATAGTAAATCAGCCTTATTTTTAATGTCAGGATTCAATGTATAATACAATCATGACAATGGACAGCAATATTGCAATATAATAACAACAAATTTTTGTTCACCTAAATTAAGGGTGCCAGCATGTCCTCTTTTTACTTAAAATACTGATACGTAACAAAATTTCAGTAGTTTTAATGCCTCCAGTTGACTTTTACAACAAAATTATTTGACCGCATCCACCAAAACTGACCATATATGCACTTTAATTTAAAAATCTATATACCCGCATAGTAAATCAGCCATATTTTTTATGTCAGGATTCAATGTATAATACAATCATGACAATGGACAGCAATATTGCAATATAATAACAACAAATTTTTGTTCGCATAAATTTAGGATACCAGCATGTCCTCATTTTATTCAAAATATTGATCATAACAAAATTTCAGTAGTTTTGATACCTCCAGTTGACTTGTACAACAAAATTATTTGACCGCATCCACCAAAACTGACCATTTGTGCACTTTAATTTGTAAATCTATATACCCGCATAGTTAATCAGCCATATTTTTTATGCCAGAATCAATGTATAATACAATCATGACAATGGACAGCAATATTGCAATATAATAACAACAAATTTTTGTTCACATAAATTTAGGATACCAGCATGTCCTCATTTTATTCAAAATATTGATACGTAACAAAATTTCAGTAGTTTTGATACCTCCAGCTGACTTGTACAACAAAATTATTTGACCGCATTACCAAAACTGACCATATGTGCACTTTAATTTGTAAATCTATATACACCATGACGTACCCGCATAGTATTAATCAGCCATATTTTTTATGTCAGGAATCATTGTATAATATAATCATGACAATGGACAGCAATATTGCAATTTAATAACAACAAATTTTTGTTCGCATAAATTTAGGATACCAGCGTGTCCTCCTTTTATTCAAAATATTGATACGTAACAAAATTTCAGTAGTTTTAATACCTCATGCTGACTTGGAAAACAAAACTATTTGACCAAAACTGATCATATGTGCACTTTTATTTGCAAATCTATATACCCGCATACCATTGTACTGAGCGCCTTAATGTCTTCTCCTGGCGCTCCTGTTCACATTTTAGTAGGACCGTAAATGTACATGTAATCAATAATATTGGAAAACCATTAATGCAAAAAATATTCTGAATAAATTGAGAATGTCAGAATTTCATCTCTTTATTTATAATAACAGTCACATCATATATAGGAGTTCATGATGGTGTACGTGTAAAACAAAACTATTATGCCACATCATCAAAGTACCAACACTGACATGTCTGAATTCATTTGTACTATTTACAATGATTTAATAAAAAAAAGTATACGAGGTTCTCTTCTTGGAATCTATTATGTCGGTTGATTGATTTTGTTTATAGTTAAACGTCAAGTGGCAACTATTTCATTAAAGTGCGCATTGAGTATAATTTTAGGACGTCCCATATAAATATCGGCAATGACAAATCTCTCGATAAATCTGACGAATTTGACGAGATTGTTGATAGTTTTACCACATCGTATGCTTACGGACACTGTACAATTTCTGTTAGAATATTCTGCGGGAAATAGAATAGTAAATCCAATGCAAACAAGTTGAATATCAATGAAATATCCATGCAAGTATAAATTTATGCATAAAGTAAAATTTAGGAAGGGACAGGTAAACAACGGGGAACGAAGTAACGTAGACAATGTTGCCGATATCCCGTGATATAAGAATATTGTTCCGATGCGTTGGATAACCTTTCTATCCGCCTTCTAATAAAAAAAAACTCTGTGTGATCGTATAGCCATTTTTTATTTTATATAAAAATACATGTATATCAAATAAAAGAGAGCATTTGTATAATATCTAGTAGAGTCTAGCGAGTAAATAATAAATGATATCTGTGGAAAAACAATGCGAATGTTGTTTACATATTTTAATGAAAGCTCAAGTCTGATATGAAAACTCTTATAACGATAATCTGTCATAAGCAGACCTGTCCTCAGGTCTGGTCAATAGCAGACTTGTCCACAGGTCTGGTCAAAAGCAGACCTGTCCTCAGGTCTGGTCAGGAGCAGACCTGTCCACAGGTCTGGTCTGAGGCAGACCTGTCCTTAGGACTGGTCAAAAGCAGACTTGTCCACAGGTCTGGTCTGGGGCAGACCTGTCCTCAGGACTGGTCAAAAGCAGACTTGTCCACAGGTCTGGTCTGGAGCAGACTTGTCGATAGGTCTGCAGCAGTCCTAAAAAAGCAGACCGTAGGTCTGGTCCACCAACGACGAAGTTAACTTGCTTGACTGCTTAAAAATTCTCAAGTTAACTTAGAAAGCAGTCAACAAGTTAACTCTAAGTTAACTTTTGTCAAGGTTAGGACCGCACCCATCTGTAGGGGTTATAAAGTGTAAGGTGCATCTACATTTTCCTGGTATGTAAACCAATTCAAAACGAGAACTTAATAGAGAGGTGTAAAGCATCATTTCCTTTAATATGCGGAACCTGTCAAATGTATTGTAAAGGAATATTTTTTGATAGTCTTTTTAGTCGGTTGAAATGTTTGCCAAATCAGAACATATCAAAAGCCTTTGAACATATTCCGAAGTGTATGGTAAATACATAGATTTGCAGACAATTTGTTTAACTAAGAAACATAGTCAAATGATAATATCAATGACATGTGTAACTATATTGGGAATATTATAACTTTAAATACATATGCAAAGAAATGATAAAGAAAGATATTTCCGACAGCTAGAAATTTATGTGTAAATATATTGGGCATATGTAACCTTGAATACATATGCAAAGAAATGATAAAGAAAGACATTTCAGACAGCTGGATTTGTTCGGTAAATAGATATATTTGCTTTTAATTTGCTAATACATTTGAAAGGTGCAGATTATATGGACAAATATTGCCATAGCTTTACTGATCAAGCTATGATATGATAAATATAGCTGTTTGGGATTGGTTTTGGAATATTGGTAATATCATTTATTATACATGTACTTTAAGAATTTCGTTTTAATAAAAAAAAAAAAAAAAGTTGGGTCTACATAATCGGTTCTTGATCTCTTCATGAGCTCTGTTTAATGTACTGTGTAAATTTCTTTATCCATCAAAATCATCTATTCTCGGTGAGTTATGATGGTTCATTCGCATAGCATACCACGATCGTTTCCTTCGAGAATCGCTTTGAAACTTCTGGAATTGCACGAGTCATAATTCACTCTGTTTATAAAACATAGATTTTTTCTAAAGAGACATATACTAAATATACTATAGATTAATTGATATTAAAGATGAAAGAAACGGAATTTATATAGCACTTGACGATGTTAACACAAAATCAAGGACCCTCATGATTAGACTCTTCGTAATAATCCGTTTCAACTTAACTAATTGAAATTTAACTACCAGGAAGAATCGACTTCGACAGCCATTGGTAAGTTCAGTTGAACGTTATCTTCCTGGTTGTTTTACGTAAAGCGATTGATGCTGGTTATTAGACGTACTTGAAGAAATTGCATACAGATTCTTCCAATAAAGCAAAATATAACCTGTTAAATAATAAATATGCTTCGATTTGGTAATTTAATGATCGAGACAAAATCAAGTCAACAACGAAATAACTTTACCGAGATCAATCATAAGAGTTTATTTTTGTAATATTTCTTTATAAAGTGTGTCAAAACTGCTGCCCATTCAAGGTAACAAGATTTACACTCTAAATTGAACTGTCCATTCCTTGATGAAAAGTTTTATACTTTGTATTTCTTACCAACAGTAAATTACCAATTAATGCAGGTTATAATTGTCATAGATTCAAACAGACTGTTTTTCATTTGCATCTGGTTACTAGTATCTCACTGAAAACAGGGATACAAGGGGATAAAAGAGAGACGAAAGATACCAGAGGGAAATTCAAACTCATATGTCGAAAACAAACTGACAACGCCATGGACAAAAGAGAAACAAGACCAACCAAAAAACAAACAAAAGTACATAAAACACGATATGTTCATACAAAAAATAAAAACAAAAAAAAAACATCAAACTAAAAGACTACCAGTCTAAAACAATAATATAAATGAATAGTCATAATCGAAAGACGAGTGTCTTCCATTTATCTTTTGATAGACCAAAATTTTGAAGAAATTTAAAAACGGCTGAAAACGATCTATGAATGTTATTGAATTGCGAAATAACATTATGATTTATTTACAAAACAACCTCCCTCTGACGAAGTTTCCTGTGTAATATGTGGCATAGACCATCATTTTGATGAAAGTGTTTTTTTTACGATTTTTGAAATTGTTGGAATAGTTGACGGTTTTCTAAAACTTACATTTTATTTCAAATAAATATTGAAACTTGTTTCAACGATTCTCTTAGTCGATCATTCAATTGCGAATATGGAAAAGTAGTGTGGACCGTAGAAAAAAAAAGTAAAATATTTATATAATTGCAAAATTGTTTTAAAAGTGTCGAATTCATTTGAAGGTTTTCACTGATTGAATTTTATTGCCAGTAATCAATTATTTTCTGATCATGTTTGATATCTTTATTCTAATGAACTCATAGTTGTTTAATTGTGTTGTATTTAACAGTGATATGGCAACATAATCTTCCCGTTTTACGGCCAGTTCTTTTCATATGTAGATTGTTTGCTATTGCAACAAATCTTTGCCAATCTAAAAGTTTAGCCTCATCCGTGTTTCAAATAAAGAATTGCCTATATTTACAACTTCAAACACAGTATTTGAAATGGTTATACAATGTAAATTGAATAGACATGCATTGTCAGATGTAGTTCTATTTCGAGAGTAAATGGCTTAGTGGGCAATTTATACATATTATTTCAAACTTCTAAATTGTTTGCTTCATTTCATATTTCAACATTTTTATCTATACAATATCTCTTTTTTTTATTTAAATTGTCTACACTTTCACAACATTTTAAATTACCTCATCATGAAGCATTTGATAAGTTGCTTCCTCATAGCTGTTGTTTTTAATCTTAAACTTGATATCTGTACTTTCGATCAATTAGACGTATGAAAGCTAAGTATGGTTTAATTTGATAGTGAGTTATTCGTCATATATTTATGTATTTTAGGAAGTTACCACTATAATTGCAAAAAGAGTTCGTCAAATCCTCCCAACAACTTTTTTCATGTTGTTTCCAGTCTTAAAAGATCAACATGAAATTATGTGTGAAGCCATATTATTTTTTGTAACAACCAACGGCCTCTCAATCGATGGTTAGTTATGTTGAATCGAAAATTTGATAATTTTAGATTTACCTTATTATACATACAGGCTTTTTTTGTATCTGTTTAAGACTATTTACATGCAAGGTTTAAGTTTTACTTATTTTCCCCTCCTGTCTCTTACTTCAGGGGTAGTATACGTAATTGTCTGCCCCAATTTGAATTCGGGTTAAAAATTTGCGTCGTTATAGTTACTCAGGATATCTCCATTACGACAGGAAAAGAAAAATGTTATCGCATTGGACTCTCTGAGAAGCGTAGAACAACAGTGTAACGCAGTAAGTATGCATTATCTGAACTATATTTCTATGTTACATATTTCATAGAGAAATAATTCATGGTTTGATTTGAAATTGCCCGTGAAATATTAACACAATTTATTTTCCCGGCTATCCAACTTAAGATAACGTGTATTTGACACCATTAAACATCACGACTGTAACAGCGCAACGTGTCGATATTTCACTGTGAAAATGAATTTTGCTTCAACGCCTGCTGCATTCGGACCCGCGACAAACTCTAGGTGAAATCACTGATGCATTTAATGGTAAGACATTGAACCCTGTTTGTTCTAGGACTGTCACCCAACAGCTACAGTTTAATGGTATTAAGACGTACCCGCTTTCAAATAAATACTATTTCCCCAAGTAAATCAAGAATAAAGGAAACGATTTTGTCGTGAAGAACTTCATTGGAAGGTGCGGGAAAACTGGAAAAAAGTAATTTTAACAACGTATCAGAAATAGACGAAATCCACCGGAAACGCTTCGAAGAGATTTTTTTCAGGGAATGGAACAACATCCCCCAAGACTTTATTCGACGTAGATGTCAGGCGGTCATAAATGCAAGAGGTAGTCAAACACGGTATTGGCATGTTATTTGAAATTTGTACTTGTCTTGTTAAAATTGTCCGAAAATGTGCAGTATAGTTTCAAATAGAAAAACACTTGTTATTGTTCTCTTCGAAATGATGTTAGCTAACTATTCCATTAACTTATTGTTATCATTTTTTGTTATAAAAATATAAATAATCTTACAAAATTGTAACGTTTCTTTTTTGCCTAGTATATAAATGAACCCTGTTTGTATTGTGTTTTGGAAATGCTTGTTTCGGTTACCAACACACACCTAGTGTTATCCGGGGTAATATACAAATACCTTCCTATGGTCTCTAATGATCAAAGGGCAAACTACAAATTGTAACCCTTTGGTATTACAGAAAATGGAAGATTGCTATAGTGCATTCACCAATAATACTTCCAAGTTAATTTCATTGCTGAGTTTTGTGAAAAAATATTGGTTAGTATGTATGTAATCTATAAAAAAGTAAAAAAACATAGCTAGAACAAACACAAATTATACAGAATATGATTACGATATTTTTTTCTTTTATTTTCTGTTGAACAGTGTGTATCAAATTGCCTTCGCCCTTTTAAAATACCGATTGCTTAAATATTTTTCCAAATTGCAGTTTGAATTCATCCCTACTGTCCAACTGGTTAAACAATCACACCAAGTAAGTCGTATGTAAAATGTAAAACTATAATTCTACATTGTTTTTAGTATTTCTTAAATATATTTCAAATTGTAAGTTCTTATGAAGGTAAAGTTTTGATTTTTAATTGCTATGTAATTTTCAAGTCTCGAGATTTCCCACCTTTTCCTTTTAAAATGTTTTCTATATTGTTACAAAACAGACATCAACTTGAATTAAAACATGTGAAATTCATTGAAAGTAAAAATATAACGTCAATACGATTTCAAGATATAATGTATGAATAATTGTTTCACATGAACTTTAAAACTCAAAGAAAACATATTCTAGAGACACAAAATATTTATGAGTGTGAAATATTGATATAAAAACAATCTTGTACTAATTGCAGAACGTTTACATTTTAAAAGGGATAATTTGAACATTTTGAATTGGACATTATTATAGCAATTCAAAATTACTATATTACCTTTCAAATGCCTTAACAATTGACATAAAGAAATACATCTATACAAATTGAAGGACAATTGTGGAACTTAACTCTTCACAAAATGTAAGTATAATTTATATTATATTGTACTTACTTCGTACTAGAAACCTTTCACTATCCAATGGATAAACTGTTTAACCAGTTAATTAATCTATTTAAAGAGATGGTTTAAAACTTCAATTTAGGTATAACATTTTAGAAATTGTATTGAATAGGCAAAGCCTAAAGAATAGGCACAGTAAGCAAAATGCCCAATCAAATGAATATTTATATATTTTATATTGCACACACACAAAAGCATCAGCTTATGGCTGACCTGGCTTTATCTAATCTCTTACCCATGTGAGAAGTTCTTTTAACTTCCATTTTTATTTTTAAAATTTTAAGAGGCAGTACATGAGAATTGTAAAATGTTGAATATCTTCATTATATCAGCACTTTACCTGTTTAAAATAATAAATTTCATGAAATGCTAATCATAATTTACAATATAACCAACACAATCTTGTGTAGGGTTAATACAGATATAAAGAATATCTGAAAAATATTTACGACACCTGAAATCATTAAATTAAATTCATTTCTTTTAATTCAATTTAATCTCGATAATGATGATCTATGAACAATTGTAGTACAAAGACTACACAATGGTCCAACTTGGTAATTTTAACATAATTTTATTTGATATGAAGTAATATTATTTGTTTAGAAAATCTTTGTGGACGAAAGGATTTGATATGTTTTAACCCACTACATTTGAGAAACATTAATACATAGGAAAATAGAAAAGGTTCCTAAAAACCAAAAACCAAAAACTTCAACCTGAAGCGAAACAGAGTAACGAAAAGACGAACAGACCATAAACATAATGCAACTCAATGTGGCATAAATATCGAAATAACGCGGTTAGATTCAGCATATCAAAGAACACGAGGAATTAAACTTTTGTTGAAATCTGCTGGTGATACCCTCCGAGACGAAACGTCCACCAGCAGTGGCATCGACCCAGTGGTGCAAATAGTTATCAAAGGTACCAGGCTTATAATTTAATACACCAGACAAAGTTAAATTTTGGACCCTTTAGATCTCAATTTCGACTCATTTTAAAATGGGACTCAGAATTCCTAACTCTGAATACACGGTTAGCCTCTTCATATAAAAGAACCCGAATATAAACCCAATTGAAATTGGTCAAGAAAAGAACTTTATACAATGTATTAGAAAAATATTGTTTTGATCCTAAACGGTTAGGGCCATAACCACCAAAATCAATCCCAACGTTCCCTTTTTACCGAAATACTGTTGGTCACACCCTAATATCATTATATCTATAAATTTGATCAA
The DNA here is from genome assembly GCA_019925275.1 of Mytilus edulis. Taxonomy (NCBI): domain Eukaryota; kingdom Metazoa; phylum Mollusca; class Bivalvia; order Mytilida; family Mytilidae; genus Mytilus; species Mytilus edulis. Next base: position 111,934,320 of record CM034350.1, on the reverse strand, counting down.
CAGTTTAACTCATCGAATATTGCAATATTAGAAAAATTATGTAAATTTATCAAAGTTATAAGTGTGAAAGTCAGTCCTCCAAGTTAATTTCATTGTATTGTTCACACATTCTTGTAATAATTATACCTTATAGTTATATTTATGTATCTTCTCTATAACTATGTTTTATGAGAAATAAAGTATTCGTAGTCGCCTTCAGGGGATGGAACCTTTGGTACAATTTCATTCAGATCCATAGACATGAACTAAAGTGTTTGTCGTGCAAACATGAAAATCCTAATATTTTTTACCCATTTTGGCCCCCAATTCATTAATTGTTTGGCTAATAGCCACCAAAATTCATTTCAATCTTCCTTTTGTGGTATATAGATATATGAAGATGTGGTGTGAGTGCCAATGAGAACATTTTGGTATAATTTCAAAAAGATCCATACACTTATACTCAAGTTATTGTCTAATAAACTGTTATCACAGAGATATGTCTCGCCTTTTTGTAATTTTGATTATGCAAATGTTGAAATTAAAACCATATAGCAATACTTAGAAGTACATGGGTAAAGAATCTCCATGTAAATGAAATGTGTCATTGCCAATACAACTGCATACCAAATTATAAGTCAATCCCTTTAAACAAACCTAAACACAAATATTAACTTGTAAACTATATGTAAAAGTTTCAATACAATGAACCATGAATAGGGGTTGTGCTATATAATCTCCATGGAAACGATACTTGCAAATACCAATAAATGTGCATACCAAATATCATTGACTTAACATAAGCAGTTCACTTATCTAATACATGTAAATTAAGCAAATAAAGGCAACAGTAGTATACCGCTGTTCAAAACTCATAAATCCATGGACAAAAAATAAAATCGGGATAACAAACTAAAACCGAGGGAAACGCATTAAATATAAGAGGAGAACAACGACATAACACTAAAATGTAACACATATAGACAAAATCCCACGAGAATAACAAATATAACATATATATATGACATCAAAACCAAATACATGAATTTGGGATAGACAAGTACCGTGACACGTCTTATCGCAATGTGAATTTACACTCAAAAATAAGAGAAAACAAACGACACAACGTTATAATGTAATACACACAGAAACGAACTATAATATAACAATGACCATATTCCTGACTTGGTACAGGGCATTTTTAAAGGAAAAAATGGTGGGTTGAACCTGGTTTTGTGGCATGCCAAACCGCAAAAGTTTCAAAGTCGATAGACCATGACTGAGGGGGCGAAGCAAAATATTGTGGATTAATTTATTGTCGTGGGTACCAATTTTCGTTGATAAAGGAAAAATTGTATGTTCGTGGATATTTAATTTCGTGGTTTTGCCGAGGTCTGCATACAAGCCTGTTGAAAATTCGTCATTCGTTGAACATTTAATTTCGTGGTTTACCTGTACCCTCGAAATCCACGATAATTGGTATCCGACGAATAATAATGAATCCTCAGTATTTTCCATGGAAATGAGATGTGCTAATGCTTATATAACTGAATACCAATTAATAGTGGCCTACCACTAATTGTTCCCTTTGAACTGACCTAATCACAAACTAATACATGTTAACTGAGCAAAATTTCCAAAGTCAATAAACCATGACTAAGTGAGTGGCGACAAATAATCTCCATGGAAATAAGATATGCTAATGCTTATATAATTGCATACCAAATATCAACTGAGCAAAAGTTTCAAAGTCAATAGATCATGACTGAGGAGGCATACTTGGTTTTTTCTTTTAAAATAAAATAACCGGAATTGAGATGAAGACTGTTTTCTCATAAAAAAGTAAAATTTGTTTTTCAGCAGTTCAGTGTTTCTGTTGTTCCGTTTTTTCCTCTTATATTTGATGTGTTCTCTCAGTTTTGGTTTGTGACCCGGATTTGTTTCAGTTAAATCTATTTGTGATAATTAAACAGCGGTATATTATTATTGCCTTTATTACATTGAATTGTTTCTCGGCTCGAAAAAGGAGTAATAGCTCGCTAAAGCTCGCATTACACCCGTTTCTCAGCCCCGTACAAATACAGCTGATATTTAAAGACACTCAACAGTTATTGTCTATACCTTTGCATGTACCTTGTCGGCAGATAAAATGATGTAGACATTCAAGGAATAACCGTCGTTAATGTATCAAAAGTATATTAATCTTAACGATATATAAGTGTTTACTGGCGTCAGAGCAAAGTGTTCTTCGAAAATGAAAGAAGTGGAATTTTTATAGCAGTTGACGATGTTAACACGAAATCAAGGGTCACTCAAAATTAGCTTCTACGGAATATCCGTTTCAACTTAACTAATCGAAATTTAACTAGTAGTAAGATTCGACGTCGACAGCTATTGGTAAGTTCAGTTAAACGTTTTCTTCCTGTTTGTTTGCGTAAAGCTTGTAATACTGATTCAAAATAAGAAGTAATTGACGAAATTGCATACGAAGTCTTCCAAGAAACCAAGTATATAGTGCATTTTTGAATTTGGTGATTTGATGATAGAGACAAAATCAAGTCAACAACGAAACAACTTGATTGAGATCAATGATAATTGCAGACCTTAGAAACACGTTTACATAAAATTGGTAGTTAATATTGGTTATATTCCTTTATAAAGTATGTCAAAACTGCTGTCCATCCAAGGTAACACGATGTACGTGTTGAATAGTACTTTGCTTTCCTTGATAAAAAGTGTCATATTTTGTAATTGTTATCCTTAGTAAATTATCAATAAATGCAGAATAAAAATGTCAAAAATAAAAAGTGCTAATGTCCTTGCAACAAATATCCCAACCACACGAATCTATAATACTAAAATAACGAGGTCCAATCTGTCAGCCGTCATCGGGTAAAAACGGCAAATCAAAGAATTCAACTTTATATATAGCTTATATAGGACAATGGTGTAGATTAAAAATTACACCACTCCAGACCCTTATGTTTTCCACATAACTAATATTGCCAATAATTAACAAGTTCCGGGTCGAATCCGATACCGATACCAATAGTATATGCATCTGTTACCTATTACCTTATCTGTACGTTCCGCATCTGACAGGCGCACCACCAAATGGTGGAATTAGGATTTTGCTATATACACGGGTCATAATCACAGGGTTGACAGTATTCAATCATTGTCAAATTGTTCCCTATTGTAGTATTTCAATCATTAAGACTTTCTAAGATAACAATACGAATTCTAAAAATCTGGACTTAAAATAAGGCATATAGGTACAGTTTTCAATTTGTTAGCGGGCATGACATAACACAGCGAATAAAATAATTCAACTTTATTTATAACTAATATAAGACAATGCTGTTGATTAAAAAATACTCCATTCCAGGACCTTTGGTTTTCTAAATAATTAATATTACCAATAATTGATAAGTTCCAGGTCGACGGTTTAAACAGAAAGATTTTGAAAGCAGAGAAAACTGTCACTGTATCTTATAATCGGCATGACTTTATCAGATGACAATACCAATACTTAAATAAGGCTTACGCATAGTTATATACCTAAATTCAGTCACGGACCCGCGATATCACGGGTGTGTTCTAGTATATAACTAAAATACAACTAATCTAAAACAATAAAAATACATGAATAGTCATAAACTACAATCCCCTTCCCGTTTCACGAATGTGACCTACCGAATTAGACAAGTTACCGGGTTTGTAATTACAGGAACAACATAATGAATGTCACGTGTGGTGCAGGATCTGCCTATCCTTCCAGAGCAACTGAGATCACCCCTAGTTTTTGTGGGGTTCGTGTTGCTTAGTCTTTAGTTTCCTGTGTTGTGTCTTGTGTGTTACTGTTTGTTTATCTTTTTCTTTTATTTTTCCTGTCGTTGTCATTTTTTTTTTATCTATGAGTGTGTCGTCCCTTTGGTATCTTTCGCCCCTCTTTTCCAATACTTCAACTTCTGAGAGCCAAAAATTGGGAAGTAATTCCAAAACAGACATCAGCGACATATGAAAGTTACTTAATTATGAAATAACACTATGACATATTTACAAGACAACCTCTGGCGACGTTCATAGTGTAATATATTGCATTGGCCAAAATTTTGATGGTTCTTGCTAAGATTTATGAATTGTTGGAATAGTTGACGGTTTTTTTACTACGATTCTCTGAGTCGATCTTTCAATCGAGAACTGGGAAAAGTAGTGTGTTTCGTAGAAAAAAGTGTTTATATCATTGCATAATTCTTATGATTGTGATGTTTTTAATGTGTCAAACTCATTTGAAGGTTATCACTGATTAGACTTTATTGTCAGCAATCAAGATTTTTTAATCATTTTTGGTATTTTCATTTCAATGAAGTCATAATTGCTTATATGTGTTATTTAACAGAAGCGTGGCAACATTATCGGGAAATTCGTATGTAAATCCGTTCTTGGACAATTTATACACAAAATTTCGAAGTTATCAATTGTAAGCTTTCTCCCACATTACGACGTTTAACATCTGTATAATCTCTCTCTTTGATTTTTTGTGGTGAATTTTTAGTTGTCTACAATTTCACAACATCAAATACCAAATAAAGCACTTCATCAACCGCTCCATCATAGATGTTTTTCTTTGTAAATTTAACTTGACATATTTAACGGCAACCACTCAGAGCTAAGTGTGGTTCAATTTGATAGCGATTTATACTTCCTGAACATATGTATTTAAATAGATTTTTGGACAGAAATACTTTAACTGCAAAGAGAGTTCGTCAAATCCTCATAATATTTTTTTCCATGCTGTTTCCAGTCTTTAAAGATCAAGATGAAATTATGTGGAGCAATCTTCTTGTTTGTAACCATCAACGGCCTTTGCGGTGGTAAGTTAAGTTGAATCAAGGATTTGATAAATTAAGATTAACCTTATAATATGAACCAGCTTTTTTGTATATGTTTAAAACTTTTTACATTCAATGTTTAATTTTTACTGACTTTGCCTTAGTTTCTCTTACTTAATGTGTAGTATACGTAATTGTCTGCCTTAAGTTTGAGTTTCAATTAAACAGTTTCATCGTTGTAGTTACTCGGGATATCTACATTACGACAGAAAATGAAAAAATGCTATCGCTTTTGAATCTCCGGGTAGCGTAAACCAACTGTTAACGCAATAAGTATGTCTTATCTAAACTATTTTGTTACATATTTAATTAAGAAATAATTCATGGCTTAATTTTTAATTGCCCATAATATATTAACATGGTTCATCGCGTATATTTTATTTAAAAAAAACACTGAATATGATAGAGAGATAAATCATTCCATTGGTCTTCAAGTGTGTGACATATACAAAAGACGATGTGGTATGAATGCCAATGAGACAACTCTTGACAAGAGACTAAATGACATACAAAAATTAACACCTCTATGTCATCGTACGGTCTTGTACAGTGAATAAAGCCCATACCGCATAGTCAGCTATCAAAGACCTCGATATACAAATGACAATTCGAACGAGAAAACTAACAGCCTAATCTAAGTACAAAATAATGAACAAAAAACACATTTTTAAGAAAACAACATACTACAACCCTCCCCAAAGTGGGGACAGTGGTGTAATAGTACAAGATAAGAACAAACTATAATCACATAATCACATGGTCCTTTTCACGGTTGTCCAACTTAAAGTAAAGTGAATCTGACGCCATTTCAAGCAAAAACGAAAAAGCGCAACGTGTCCATATTTCACTCTAAAAAATAATTTAATGTTGGCAATTTATACGTCTCGTGTCTAAAAAAATATCTACCTACCGTGGTGCATGTGTATTTTGTAAGTAGTATCATTTTTGAAATGCTTAATGGAACCGATTTTGGGTTCCGGATGGATACACATTTTATAAAGTTAACAAGTAAACATTGAATTATATTATCATAAACTGATTTGGTGTAGACAAGTAAGATCATGCGCAATATCTCTCATTATAGCACAAGAGTATGTGAAAATTAATTCTGAAGAGATTCAGAAGATGATGCTTAATGTTCGAATTATGAGGGCTTTTAAAAATTAGTCAGTAAATTTTCATATCCATTGAGTACGCTTAAAATACTTAATAAAATGGCAGATACAGTCATGATCTTGATATGGCATTGTACAACATTGCTTAAGCGCACAGCTTGATAAGTAATTGCGACGTTAATTATAGACATAAAAAAACATCGTAATTTTTTTCCTTTTGTTCAGCGTTATGACAGGACCAAAAGGAATTATCTCAAATTTGAAATATGAAAAAATTACACTTTTAGTACATAAATGTAGGAAAACGAAACGAAAAAAAAATGAAGCTTTCGAAAATGTCACTTGACCAACATCGACAATGACAGGAGCAAATAGAAATACTAATAACTTTTTTTGAAAGTATTTATCTCAAATTTAAAATATAATGAGATTTTATGAATTTTACATGAATATAAGACGAAGAAAACAAACAAAAAAGTATTTAAAGCTTGCGAAGACTTGATCTGACCAGCGTTGACATGACTCGACCAACATCGACAATAACCTGACCGATGCATAGTGTTAGCTTCCTTCTTATTTTAAATATTTAAAGGAAAAAATATTATTTTGGTCCATAATTTGGGCTCGGGTGTCTTCCTCCATCTTTCATTTTGAAGTAGCAGATACCAATTGGTCTAAATCTGTAATGAAATGTGCAAATTATGAAAGTACTATGTACATGTAATTCGTGTGTATGACTTTTATACTTATGTATGCAATGTATATGTTTGCATTTTGTTTATGATTTTTTTTATGATGAGGGCCTCAGGGAAGAAAAGTTATATAGCTAACTGTGTAACCCTCTGAAAATAAATTATTGTTGTTGTTGTTGTTTTTGTTGTTTGCGGCTGTGTTTAAAAAAAAAACCCCACAATATTTTTTTATTAATTCATATTTTTTCAAAGGAGTAGGTCCGGTAATGGCCGATTTTGCCCTCAAAGTTCAGATTCATCTGATGAAAGATTTTGGACACTTTTTTTAACACTTAAGTGTCTTCTTCAGTCAATTCAATTAGTTTTTGTGAAAGATTTGAACTGATTTAGTCATTTAAAACGCTCAAATTCCAGCTTAAATATGAAAAATCTATCAAATATACCATACTATGTCACTTTTTCAGATGGTTTTTGTTAAAAATAAAAGTGGCCGCATATCCGTGTTCATTCTTAACCTTTATATATGATATGTATTATTATCAAATACAACTTACATTTAAATATTAAGAATGAACAAACATGCGGCCACTTCAATTTCAGACGGAAACCGATTTCAAGATTTCAATAATTCAGCATCATTTAATGATGATGGTACCCGATACATGTGCATTGTATTGTCAAAAACAGCCCATATTTATGTAACAGAAGTATTCTACTTTCCAATAAATAGCTAGAAGTTTACATTTTAACAATTTTGTAAAACTGCTATATTTTGGGGCCAAAAGGGGGTCTTACTGGGCCAACTCCTTTGTAAAATAAGGGGAGATAACTCAGATAGTAGGGGAGATATCTCAGATACAGTAATTTTTTTGTTGTGAATTTACCTAGTTTAATATGTAGCAAGGAAACAGGTTCGATGACCCTATTTTACCTCACACAATCTTGTTAGGCACTATGTAAAATCCTTTTTGTACCCAGTTTTCCTGCCTTTCAATTCGCCCAAAATTTTTGATATCAGAAGAAGAAAAATAAAAGCAACAGTAGTATACCGCTGTTCAAACTCAAAAATCCATGGACAAAAAACAAAATCGGGGTAACAAACTAAAACTGAGGGAAACGCATTAAATATAAGAGGAGAACAACGACACAACACTACAATGTAACACACACAGAAAAAGAGGAAATGTCAAATATATTTAATATAACCAATAATTGAGTGAACAAAATGCTTTAACAAGCTTAACAATTGATGAAAGATGTTTATTTGTGGTACACCATTTATCGAGATCAAGATGAAAATATTGGGTTTTTTTTCTTTTCAGCCTATCAACTTTCAAAAGACGCAAAAGGGGAAAATGGCTTGGTTTTCAATGAGACAACAATAAATAAAAATGGTAATATTCACAATCACCGAATGCATATTGCTTCATGGTGATTTAGTGTCATAGAATATGATTTTGTATAGATGTTAGCATTTGAATATTGCTAAAGTATTGTATAATAAATAATAGATCAAATGAACACAAGGAACGGGGTACTAGTAGTTTTCATTTGACTTTGACATTGACACCTACTATTAGCCTAAATAATGAAAAGAAATATAAAAGAAACACATGAGTAAGTATTTGTGATTCGTGTGAAATGGCATTTATCTCGTAGTTTATACGCATTTGTACTTTTGTGTTGAGAAGAAGAGATATATAAAGGAATAATGTCAAATATACACCATTTTCCATTCTCATTGGGGTTTATATTGATCAATTTTATTTTGTTCTCATTTCTGTCGTTTGTCTATCGGTTGTGTTGCATTTTGTCATGATGTTGTCTATTGTCCTCCACATAAGGTATTCGAATGCCTCTTAATTGTCCAAAACCGAATCACATAAATCCGTCCTCTGATGTTGCTGATCAATATATTGTCATTTTTATAATCACAGAATATGAGGTGCACATTTAATTTGACTTTCATTCATACAATAGTAAACAAATATACAATATATGCAAGAAAATATATAATTCATGTGTACCAGTTTAGAAATTGGACGAAACCAAGACTCGGCGAGCTTTTCTAATGTTTTATAACGAGTGCAAATAAATCAAATATTTACACCCTGCATTATAAGATTTAGTTGTTTACAAACCAAAACATTGACTGAATTTTCAAAGAAACCGACTTTACTATCTTTCGAATCACTTTCAGAACGGCATATCAATCACATTTCAAGACTTGTATCTTTTGTGATTCTAAGTTGATGTATTGTCCCTGAGGGAATCCTTAAGCCAATATGTGCCATTAATATGTGTATTTTTCCTTAATTTACCGTTTTATCAAATGTTTGATTATTTAAAACACTATGGTCATACCTGTAGTAAAAGATTGCATAAGCTATATTTTTTTCAAATCATTTAGGATTATTTTGCGTTTCAACTGTTTGGATTTTAGAACTACTGGTCAATCCTAGGTAATCTGATCTCTGATTTTTTTTTAAAATTTTACTGATTAGAAGTCTTATATCTATAAAGTTAGTGTTGTTTTAACAACTATAAGTGCTCATTTTCATATGTGATACCAGCAATCGAAACGATCTTTCAGAGTTATCTCCCTGAACACTGTTTTTATATTTTGTTGACATTTTACTTTTACGATGTAATACAATAGTAAATTGCTTTTTTTTAAGGATTTCTCCGTGAAAGACGTTTGCACAAAAGATCTAGTTCGGATGAAGTAGGTAAGCGTACCTATATTTCTAAAATGTATGATAATTTCCTATATATTTGTTTCAGTGTAAATGCAATCACTGACACTTTTATAATAGGTTTTATAAGTAAACTTTGATAAATGCTCTGCGAGTCTTCTTAAATCATTATGATACACTAACCGCAAAGATATTTCCAAGAATATATGATTTTTTTAAAAATCTATGTTGTATGTTTTAGATATCAGATCAGCCGATATGTCTCTTTATATGCAAGGCAGAACAATACAATATGCAAGAGATGGCATAGATCGTTATAGCAGTACGAAAGATATTGCAGACCATATTAAGGACAACCTAGATGGACATGGTGGTGGAAAATATCATTGCTTTGTTGGCACCTCATTTGGATACTCCGTTACATATGATCTGAACTATTACTTCTATTTTAAATTGGGGGAATATTACATACTAGCATTCAGACATTAACACATATATGTATATGAATATGGTGCAATACTTCAGTCTTAAACTCTATAAACCTTAATTGCATGTTCAACAAACAAATGTCAATTTAGAAACATTTGGCATGATTTTTTTATTTTATGTTTTCCTGGTTAGTATACTATTTATATCTGATCAAATATTTTCAAATTGATTACTAGTATTTCTCGTATACACAAATGCAAGATACAACTTTTCATTAAATCTATTGTATGTACATTTCGAGAAAATATTCATTAAAAGTAGTCATTCAAACAAAATATCAATTACTACTAGATAAGTGTGAATCTTGCAAATAAAAAGCCGTAGAAGTTTACCGATGTTCAATTATCAGTATTTCATTAAGATGTTATAAATCGTTATAGCAGTATGGCAGATATCTCATACCATATTAAGAACAACCTAGATGGACATTGTGGCGCATCGTATCACTGTGCTGTTAGGATATCTTTCGACTTTTCTATTACGTATAATCTGAGATATTATTTCTATTTTGAATTGGGAGATTACTAGATAATGGTATTCAGACATTGGCAAATATATAAATGCCAAGGGCTCAATGCATGGAACTGTGACTTGATAATCTGCTTTTTCAGTTTAAAATGTCACCTTAGCCACATTTCGTTTCATTTCCATTATTTTCCCTGAATATTGTTTATAACTAATAAAAAAAATATCAAAACATTCCTTGTGACTGTAATTTGTTATTTAAGCAATATATACATATTTACATTATGGATGACCTCTGGTGAATTTGTCATGTATTATGTCATTCGAATTTCATGAGACTAATGGTCTATGAATAAAGATGTCCTCTTAAAATGTACCCAATTACAAAGAGAAAAGAGTGATGTCCCTTGTTGCTACGGCTCGCTGAGATAGCACTCCGCTTAAAAAGTTGATAAAATAGAAAAAAATCAGGTAACATGGATTCAGAAATCGAATCTATGTGTAAACGTATGACAACTGATCGTATAAAACGTCTGTTAAGTGTCCTACAAAGTAAAGAAAGTGAAATTATCAGTGATGAAGTGGTCGAACAAAATCAAAACAAAGAAAAAATGGCGTCTTTTTCTGAAGTGGTAACTAATCATCAACCCAATCTAAATGTAACATCTCAAAACACTGACAATGACCCAGGGAACTTTGTAAAGCCCATTTTCCTTAAGGACGAAGATGTCCATGGCTCAGGGAAACCTCCGAAATCTCTATGGCTGACGATTGTCGAGATATATAATGCAATAGATGCCAAGGTACCTGCAGAACGAATCAAAGGTATACAACGGATAAGAGAAATGTGGCGCCTGTATATGGACAACGAGAAGGACAGACTGTCTTTGTTAGTGACAGGGTTACACCTGCGTGGCAGGCAGGTACCTCTGTACTCGCAAAATCCTCGAAATCCGGGTAGGCTACAAGAAAATACCATTCGCATTAAGGTAAAAAATGTCCCTCTATCCGCAGATGATGGGCAAATCCACCGAGCTTTAAAATTACAAAGAAACTACTGTTATAAAGTATGTCAATCTGATAGACCTAAACATAGTATACCACAATCAGATAAGATATCAAAACTCAATTTGAAAATTTGTAGATCTTGTCTTACTTGCCATTCTTTCTGCTTTTCAAAGTTAATCCATAATAGTTTTCAAGATAATATGCAACAACGCTAAATAAATGGTAAAAATCTGCATAAAAAGGCAAACACTACAATACGGAGCCGATAATGACATGTAGATCTTGTTATGATTTTCAGAGTAATACGCCAAAAGGATAACATGAAAGTTGGGAAAAAATCGTCATTTAAGGTCATTAACTACTACAAAGAGTTGTTTGACAGTTTTGATGTACAAGCTCGGAGGATAGATCTCATCATTTTTATCATTATGGTAAAAAAAGATTGTCTATATTTATTGTGGTTATCATGATGAAAGACAAAACCCCAGGGCCTTTGTGATATTTTTAATCATGTGAGCCCTGTTAATCGGCATGTTGGGTCATCAGACTAATATATCAATATATCACAATGACAATCGTGGTAAAGATTGATTAAATTTGGCTATAATTTAAGTTCCAAACTGTAGTTATACTGTAAAGCCTTTCACGAGAAGTGTTTTTTTTAAAGTTATGATTACATTTCTGTTCATGATCGTGTCATACTAAAACAATGTGAAAAAACACAAGCGGTCCCTGAGAAATGTAAATGACATTAACAGGGTTGTTTAACTGGAAGAATGTGATTGTAATTAAAAAGTAAAATCACAAAAATAAATACCGAACTGCGAGGAAATGACATTGGAGTCAGGATTTTTTCCAGAATTTTACTATTGTATCTCCACATACTTCCGACTATTTGAATTATACACATGTAATAGCTTATCTGGACACTGAAGTTCAGAGAGAACCAATTTTGAAATTATAGCTTAAAGATTGTCCTTGTCAAACAAGAGGCAGATTCTCGGCAGCAATATCATCGAAGGGTTACAATTCTTACAGATGTGTCTCCTTCTTTCAATATGTTACCTCTTCCTTGAACGCCAAGAAAAATATTCCAATAGATGATTATATAATAACAATAGATTTTTATTACTATTTCAATGTTTTTATAAGTATTTTACTGTTTAATTAAAGAACTTGAGAAAATTGTAGAATTTGTGCAAACTGGAATTCCTGACAATATGCACATGTTGACTTTGTGATGCAAAAGTTTTCAAAGTTTAATTTATAAGAATCCATATTTGTTCAAGCAGTAACAGCAAAAAATTATTTTCAACAACTTGACAAATATGAACTATATTTAGCTACCAATAATTTACCTATCTGTTTAATTAGTATGATTGGTTTGATAAGCATGCACCTTAGCTTTGTTGTGATAATTACTTACACCTCTTCCTCGAAGGCCATCATTATTTAACAGGTACATTGTCGGTCGATCAAAGGATGTTGGCATTCAAGGAATAAACCGCTCACTTGGGTAGCATGATATGGAAACTATGATAATATTGTATCTTCATTATTTTATATATTCATATGTTTGCTCTTACAAATGCTTTCATAACTGTATTAGTAATATCATGCTTAAATTTATGAACAATCAATTGCTCTGCAAGTCAAGTATTACAGTATTTGAGATATGACAAAATAAAAACAAATTCTGGTCAATATCTTTTTTTGGCATTGTATTGTTCCATCTCTAAATAATTCTGCGTTATTTGTTCAAGGTGCTTTTCTATTCATAAACAATTGAACAAAACATTACTCGTAAAGTCCTTTAATTATGATTCCAAAATAATTGTCTATATCTTAGTCTTATATTTATTATATTATACTTTCAAATTTCACATTCAGAAATTACATCATATTAACATTCACACTATGAAATATAAAGAGGATCGTTTGTGTTTTTATTCTTGGTACTTGCTATAAAAATTATCACTGACAACCTTTTGTTTGAGATGATCTGATTTATGTTCGAATTATTTTGTTTAATTATTATTTCTTTTGAATATTGGCTTAATATGTTTATCCTCGACTTTTTGTTTTGGTTCTAGTGCCTTTTGTATCTTCTTGAAACACGTAATAAACCTTGTGAACCAGAAATCACAAAGTTTTGAGCCAAGTCACGTTCAATTGAATATCTTTTACATAATTTTATAATGTTAAAAACAAAACAAACAAAACAAAATGAGTCATATTTCCATTTGTAAAGGAGCCCAACTCTAGAAAGGTAAAAGTGACGACACCAAAATTTGAACTTCAACTGTGTTTTGTGGTAATTGGCATTGTGCATAAGTTTCATAACATTTGGTCATGGAAAACTAAAGTAATAGAACGGAAATGAAAAATTCAGCTAAATTTCCATTTGCAAAGGTCATACATTTTTTTGTACATTGACATTAATGATGGAGCAAACTATAGACAGACGTTATGGAAAAAATATAAAACTAATGAGAAATCAAGAAATATGGAGTAAAGGGCCACCATATCACCAAAATTAAGAATGAAAAATTAACAAGCACAGAAGAAATACCACCTGCATCCTTCAAATCTGGCGGAAATGGGATAATAGAATACATGCATAATTCCCGATTAATCTGGGATGAAGACAAGACACCAACAGAATAGTTAACGAATATAATAGTGAAGATACCAAATAAATATTTCGACCTATGTGAGAACTGAAGAGGCATAACAGTTCTATCTGGAACAATTGAAATACTGGGCTGGGTTATCCTCCACCAAAAAAAAGATGCAATTGATTGCGCATTAAGAGATAATTCGAGACGAAAAAACTGGTTTAATTTCAAGCAGAAGATCTACTTACCAAATATTTACTGTACGTACCAATATTGACAATATTGTAGAATGTTTATCATTCCTCTTCAATAATTTCGTCGGTTTTAGAAAAACATTTATATTGTTGAAAGTGACGGTTGTGACAGCTAGCTGCTCAGGAGTAATGGAATGCCACCAAAAGTTGTAAGAAAGATAAATAAAAAGTAAAATCACAAAAATACTGAACTTAGAGGAAAATCAATTCGGAAAGTCCATAATCACATGACAAAATCAAATAACAAAACACATAAAAACAAATGGACAAGAACTGTCAAAGCATTGTATGAGGATTGCACAACTCCTGTGATAAATGAATCACCATTCACTAACTCGTTCCACGTTGATGTGAAATAAGGTCGCCTACTCACTCCTACATTATTCATGACAGTAATAGAAGAGGGACGAAAGATACCAAAGGGACAGTCAAACTCATAAATCTAAAACAAACTGACAACTCCATGGCTAAAAATGAAAAAGACAAACAGAAAAACAATAGTACACACGACACAACATAGAAAACTAAAGAATAAACAACACGAACCCCACCAAAAAAATAATAGACTATGTTACAGAACAATTATTTAACACTACTCTAAGAGATATACTATGGAATTTTAAAAGAGGGTTTGAAAACCTATTTTTTTGCAGACTGGCCGTACTATCGCGCTTTCTGAAAGACATAGGAGAAAAAACCAGCTAACTCAATGAAACAGACAAAAACTAACGATCAACATCAAGAAATAAAAGATAATAAATGTTAAGACCTTGAAAAGCAGAAAAAAATCAATTTAATCAGATGGTATCGTGAAGTAGACAAATTGCATCATGGATAAAAAAAGAAAAACAGATACAGATATCAAATCAAAAATATGTAATTCCTATCCTATGTTGAATATAAAAATAAATGTGGCAAGATTGTCAATGAGAAAACTCTCTACAACAGACAAAAATAACACAGAAATAAACAGCTATAGGTCACCGTACGGCCTTTAACAATGATCAAAGTACATAGAGTATAGTCAGAATTAAAAGGCCCCAACATGACAATGTAAAACAATTCAAACGAAAAAAATACAACGGCCTTATTCATGTACAAGAAATGAACGAAAACAGAAATGTAACACATAACCAATTTTTTATATAAACTTTACTGTAAGAGGAATACTACACATTAATAATTTTACCAATCAACAAACTCAACACACACCTTCTCAATAAAAACAATCGAGCGAAATGATAATACCATCTGATGTGTACTTAATTTTTAGTATATCATAAAATACGGAGACTAATCTGTAAATATCTCTTTCAAAAACGACATATTTGTTTTCTATTTCTTACGTTTTCAAAATAAACTTTCCTGAAGGAAAAACACTATAACTAATCAACGAAATCAACACATATCTTCTCAATAAAAACAATCGAGCAAAATGATGATACCATCTGATGTGAACTAATTTCTTAGTATATTTGAAAATACTGAGATTAACCTGTGAATGTCTCTTTCAAAAACATATATTTTTCTATTTACTATGTTTTCAAAATAAACTTTCCTGAAGGGAGAACACTACACTGTAAACATTTTACCAATCAACGAAATCAACACATATCTTCTCAATAAAAACAATCGAGCGAAATGATGATACCATCTGATGTAAACTAATTTCTTAGTATATTTGAAAATACTGAGATTAACATGAAATGTCTCTTTTAAAAACAACATATTTTTCTATTTACTATGTTTTTAAGATAAACTTTCCTGAAGGAAGAACACTAAACAGTACGTAATCATTTCACTAAGAGTTTATAAGAATATAGACGAATTTGATTGTGCACTTGTTGCGTCTCTGCACACGACTGAAAAAGACAACAAAACAACAAAATTATTACATCTATATCTTTTGCTTGGTATATTTGAAGATTCTAAGATTAGATATAGGAAAATGTGGTATGAGTGCCAATGAGACAACTCTCCATCCAAATAACAATTTATAAAAGTAAACCATTATAGGTCAATGGTTAACCTGTAAAATATCATTTAGAAACGACATAGATTTTGATTTTCCTGTAGGAAGGACACTACATGGTAATCATTTTACTTTATATTCACGACAATAACTGATTTATTAAAGCCTCGGTCACACCTTGGCTTTAATAAGACGAACGGACGCCTAACGGATGAAAAAAAAAGTTGTCCGTTGACAAAATTGTTATCCGTTGGGAGTCCGTTGATGTACTGACCAACTAGAACGGACGCCTAACGAATGCATAACGGACATGCAACGGATATGCAAAGGACGAGAAACGGAGACGTACCGGACAGAACGGATGTCGAACGTACATCCAACGGACGAGTACCGCATAAAACGGACACCTAACGGAAGCGTACCGGATAAAACGGATAAACAAGATATACGAAAAAATTTAAAGCGACAATAATAATACATGTAAATCACATTAATATTAAAAATGTTCTGTGTAACTGGTTTTGGTTTGTTCTTCAAAATACCGCTAAAGGGCAGTGTCTGACCTGAATTACAGCTGCTTGATTGTGAAGATGTGCCCTTATTTTAAGATCGATTATGAATAATAAGAATTCATGAACCTTAAGAAATCTAATTGGCATTTCTGACGAGAAATTTTTCAATTGGCATTTATCCGTTTCAGATCCGTTCATCATCCGTTTTATCCGGTATACGTCCGTTTAACTTTCGTTCAACACCCGTTTTATCCGTTAGACGTCCGTTAGAAGTCCGTTGGTGAATTTATCTGCCAGACCTTCAACGGATGTATAACGGACACGTAACGGATACAAAACGGAAACGAAACGGACGAGTACCGTACAAAACGGACGCCTAACGGACGTCATACGGACATTTTATCCGTTGGACGTCCGTTCAAAGTTTTGAATATGCTCAAAATTTTTCACCGGACAGAACGGACGTCGACGGATAAAACGTACGCTTAACGAACATGCAAAGGATATGGACGGACGACTAACGGATAAGAACGGACGTCTAACGAACATGGACGGATAGAAAAAAGTTATCCGTTAGGCGTCCGTTCGAGCTATCCGGTAAAGTGTGACCGAGGCTTAAAACTCTAACTGTTGTTGCAAAGGAGTAGGGGCAATAAGGCCCTTATTTGGCCCAAAAATTACTGCAAATTTAAAAGTTATCATACATATTCTTAAATAACTGAAAACTTGACTCAGGTATAAGGTACTAAGAAAAACAAAACAAATTTGACATCGAACAAGTTACCATGGCAACAAATTATTTTGGCTGCGCAGGATGTTTCCTCAACGGAAATAAAGATAGAAAACTGCATAAATACTGTATTTTTTCATCGTTTTTGTGAAAACAGTACATATTATGACGTAATTGTGACGTCATCAGATAAAAATATTTATGTTTTTCATTTATATTTCTTGACCCGATGCATTTCTAAACATTATGTGCCAATTTAAAATGGTTATCAAACATTTTATTTTCTTGGGCCAAAAATAGGCCTTAATGCCCCTACTCCTTTACGTAAAACACACTCTATATTCCATAGGATATCTGTTATTCCATGAAAGAGATACATTGACACGCAACTGAAATTTGATGCTTAACCTATAACATATGTTGCAAAGGTATCACAAAAGTTTCACATAATACCATCAACGTACGTATGATGTTATAAAACAAAAGAAATCCACAAAACAAATAAACAACTCTAACTTTCTACATATCATTTCATAAATAGTTCATAACTATTCTGAAAAAGAATTTGGACTGGAAAATGTTTATGCTGATTTTTTATGGTGTACTGTGTTTCTGGTGTGTTGCTAGTGGATTACGAGCCCCTGTGTGTGCTGAGGTTAAACTTAGCAATAAAGGCAATGATGATAAACATGGTGACATTCGAGAGAGTATTGCGTCAATGAAGTCTGA